>QNTS01003185.1:68403-97421 GCA_003317085.1 Hucho hucho
GAAGCCTGGCCAACTCAACCAGGCCGGTAGGCCCACATCCTGCTGAAGCCTGGCCAACTCAACCAGGCCGGTAGGCCCACATCCTGCTGAAGCCTGGCCAACTCAACCAGGCCGGTAGGCCCACATCCTGCTGAAGCCTGGCCAACTCAACCAGGCCGGTAGGCCCACATCCTGCTGAAGCCTGGCCAACTCAACCAGGCCGGTAGGCCCACATCCTGCTGAAGCCTGGCCAACTCAACCAGGCCGGTAGGCCTACATCCTGCTGAAGCCTGGCCAACTCAACCAGGCCGGTAGGCCCACATCCTGCTGAAGCCTGGCCAACTCAACCAGGCCGGTAGGCCCACATCCTGCTGAAGCCTGGCCAACTCAACCAGGCCGGTAGGCCTACATCCTGTGTAAATATGCTATGAGAGAGTTAGCAGGCTGCTACCAGGCCAACCACTGTTACGGCAGTGCTTCCCTTAATTTACAAGTTATCCACCTGCTCTTACTATTGCCTTGGCCCATTCTCCGTACTCTTGCAGATGTGGTCTTAAACCAGGTGTACTAAATAGGATCTGAAGATCGCATGCCTCCATAGTTGAGCAGTGATCTCATGTTGTGGTCATGGAGGTGAAGTTAGCTGCCGACCTAGTTAACCACTACTTAGGCAGGACTGTGCTCTGCCGTGACCTGAAGCTGATACCCTCAGCACGCAGAGCACTGCCGTCGGTATCGTTTAAGTCAACCCCAGCCGTGTAGGAAGTGTATCGCCATGTGACTGCTGGTGAAGACATGGTTCCCAAAAGAGCTTCATAATATAACAGCTGTAACCTAATGGATCCATCTGCATCTGACATCTTTGAAGGTGTAGGGTATCTCACAAACTGCCAGGACGGTCAGAAGTGGCATAACAGCCGCAGGCTCAAGAGGAGTTATTTTCACCCCATCTCTGTCTCCATTTCTTTGCCCTGGCCCTGTCTCTCTTTTCCACTCCATGCCCCCCCCCCCCGCTCCCTCGCCTTCCTGCCATCCCTCTCGCCTTCCTGCCATCCCTGATGTCTGATTCATCTATCTTCCTCTGGGTCTGTGTAATTCCATTGAGGGACATTTGGGATTGTTGGAATTCCCGGCATGCGTGTGTGTGTGTGTGTGTGTGTGTGTGTGTGTGTGGGTTTGGAAGAGTGAGAATGAGCGGGTTGGTTGGTTCCGCCTGCTTTGAATTCCACCCTGGGTTTATTATCAGCATGGCTGGGCATGGGCCTGTCTGGCTGCACTCTCACACTAAAGCTTTTGCTCCAGATTCACAGTGCTCAAAGCACTCACTGAGGCAGCCTTGGTTTCAGCACAGATCGCTCTGGCATAGTCCCCTGGCTGTTAGCATGCCGTCTCTTACAGGACATGTTTCCCTTGGCTTCGTTCCAAGCTCAAGGAAACCGATTACAAGACCTGCTTGGTTGGTGGTATTTCATGTTAACATTAGGTGAGGCAAAGACAGCTGGGCAAAGACTCCTTCAATTGTCTTTTCTTTGCCATTCCTTTGGCTTCAGTACTTCTCGCTGGTATTTTAGTTTTGCTGTCTTCACCCCTGAGCGCTAAATCAGAGAGAGAGAGAGGGAGAGATCTTCTCCCCAGTGACCTCTCGCTGGCATCTCATGACATACTTGTCTTGCTGCAAATCACTGGGAATGATATACTACTTTTAATTAGGTTGCATTGCAAAACAAAAGCTACATCGAATGCTGAGATCAGTGAGGAAAAAACCTAAAAGGGGAGACTTTGTATATTTGATTTGAAATTGTGCAAGATAATGCGGAATAACTAAAAACAGCGACTGTATTTGCATAATTTGCAATAATTTCCTCTCACAGTTGTGAAAATATTTGACACAAGAATTGTAATGTTAGGAAGGCCTGTTGTAGAAGACCTGTTTTTGAGATGAAAATATTCTATTGGCTCAGGACAGACAATGCAGTGTATTAGCTTATTCCTGCCCTGTACACTGTAAATTATATCATCTGTTGATTAGTGGAAAAAATATAACAGTTACATATCAGGATATTTATTTTTGACAATATAGGCCTATCGCAATATTATTTTGGATGATATCGCAATATTATTTTTGCACTAGTCAGCTCAGCTGTAAAAGGTGAGCCAATATGTTTTCAGCACTTTTGATTTTTATTTCGATGACTTTATCAAAACTTGTTTTCTCAAGGGTCTCTTTTTTTTTTTTGTTCAGCCGCAGGTTCTGTCCCTTGTGATTTTCCTTTCTGGAGAAATCTGCCAAAGGCTGCATCACAAATGGTGCCCTATTCTCTTTTTAGGGCTCTGGTCAAAAGTGGTGCTCTATATGGAATTGGGTGCCATTTGGAAAGTACCCTGGGTCTGATCCAACTACTTTTCAACATGTTGCGTGACTGTGTGAGTGAATGCGAAGGTAATTCTTTGGCATGCAGCTCAGTGAATGACTGTCTCTTTCTATCATTATGAGTTGCTGCCCTTTGCTTACATGTCTCTCATGCATGCAAATGTGAAATGAATGTATAGCCTACAGTATAGGTAGCATGTTAAGTCTGTGTGTGACGTGCATGCAGCAGGGATCTCAGGGGGCTGTGTCTGTGGACTAGAGATGGAAACTGTTGTCTTCGCAGAGCGTGCCGCGTCTTGTTCCATCCCATCGAGCCAGAGAATTGGAGGCTGAGGACCGTGGAGTTTTGCTGAATCCCCTGTCAGCCTTAGCAGCATGGCATGCATAGTCATGGAGATAGCCTGGGGAAGCTGGTACTCAGCCATGGCCACTCACCGATTTCTTCATTCTCTCAAAGTGTTGGTAATGAAACGGTTAGAGAGCCTGCCTGTAGCATACCCTGCCAGCCTGGCAGAATGGCATGCATATTCATGGAGAAAGCTTGGTGGTGCTTAACCAGTTCTTTTGTTTTGGCAAAGTCCTTGTAATGAACTGGAGAGAGAATCCCTCGCCAGCCTGCCTGGCATTGACATGCATAGGCTAGTCATGGAAAAAGCTTGATGAAGGTGGTGCCTGGTGCTCAGTCATGATAATAACCACTCACCAGTTCTTTATTTTGGCAAAACATTGATAATGTCACAGCACTATTTGAGGGAGCAGTGGGAGGCGCTTGTCCAAGAGGATGTAACATTGCGTAGCGTTCAGTTCAATTCATTGTTTGTCAGCTCTAGAAATAAAGTGAATATAAAATGTTCTACATCACTGAATACACTCCGGGTGTTGAATGGAGCAGCGAACTCATATTTTTACATTCTGAAACCTGCAATTGGTAGAGTTGAACTCCCTTTGTGGTTTTGTTTGGTCCATGTCCATTCAAACAGTCAGACTTAGGCCTATTAGAAGACTAGTGTCGGTTTGCTGATGCTATTGTTGTCTGTGTTAATACGTGTGGGAGGGGCCCAAAGTGACATTTTGGTGCAACAAAGCTGCTTTGGAAAGTGGAAACCCTGAGGCATGCATTGAGAGGCCACGGTGACAGTACTGCAGCACAGAGAGGTGGTGGTGGCACACTGGACTGTGTGTGTTTTGTCTGTACTTGTGAGGTTTCGATCAGTATGTTTTTTTTTTCGAGCTGTGACCGAATTAATGTTTTCCTCACAATAGAGGAAACGGCTAATGGGGATCCTAATAAAATACCAAATATAAATTACTATTTTTCTTAAAAATGTGAACAATTCTAGTTGAGTGAGTTCATTGACTGAGTATTTTATCATGGCTAACTAGAACTGCACCTGCAGTACATCATACCTGACAATGCAACATCTGTGCTATGTTTACCATCAAGTACTGCTGTGTGTGTGTGTGTGTGTGTGTGTGTGTGTGTGTGTGTGTGTGTGTGTGTGCAATGTACATAGCGTTCTCACAAATACCTACGGTATGTTCAGTTACTTGAAACAGTTCCTCACGCTCCCAAACATTCCGATCAAGCCACAAACCATAAGCAATATGCTTCCTCCCTCCCTGGTACAAGTCAAATAACTCCGCTCATAGCCAGGTGGTGGGCGTCACCTAGTAAGTACATAGATCTTTTAAGTGTGAGCATGTCTGTGTAGCCCTGCTGTGTGAGTGAGCAGGATTAAAAATACTATTTGAGATCTTTTGAATATATTGAGCGTTTGCTTTAGTCTGCCTGGAGTACCAGGTGGGTGTGGTTTCCACTTGTGGGATTTTCTTTCTATTGGTTCTGTTGCAACAGGCAAGCGCTATCAAGCACAGTGAAAGTACATGACATGATTTTGAAATAGTATTTGAACCCAGGTCTGTGTGTGGAAGCACTAGTTGCTGTGATCCAGTCAGGGGAGGTGTGAACCACAGACACACACACACACACACATACTCTTTGTCGGCAACGGCAACCTGTCACTCACACCCTCAGGAGTGTCCGTAACGCCCTGTTGCCGTGGCATGGAGCCGTTGAACCTTCCGCTGGTTCAGCGCAGTACCTCCCAGATGTAGAGAGCTCTAACTCACGTGGCTCCAACGATGCAGACATATCACCTCTCGCTGCTCGCAATCGCAGCGGCCTTGTTACATTCAATTAGGTTCTGGAGTTACTCACCGCATCCAGCCGTAAGTGTCTGACGGGCTGCTGGACTCTACAGCAGTGGAAATACACTGCAGGATGAGACATCTGAGATGACTAGAAGTAACATTTTAAAAACTCAGGAAGAAACTCCACTTTTACAATTCAGATCATCCAAACTGCCTCTCTAACTTTGTTGAACGTGAATTTGCTGTCTTCAGGTGTATGTGTTGGTGTATAATTGTATTCTTTTACCAGTTGTTCATTGCTGTTGTTTCTCTCCTTTCAGGTAAGAGGAAGCCTGGGCTCAAGCTCTCCAAGGAAGTGTTTGAGCAGCCTCCTGCTGCTGCTGCTGGGTAAGACTTTCACTCTTCAATATCTTCTTTAAATCTTTACAGTGTCTTCAGAGCGTATTCATACCCCTTGACCTATTCCACATTGTGTTATTTTACAGCCTGAATTCAAAATTGATTAAATATACAGTACCAGTCCAAACGTTTGGACACACCTACTGATTCAAGAGTTTCTTTATTTTGACTATTTTCTAAAATTCTTCTATGAAATAACACATGGACTCATGTAGTGACCAAAAAAGTGTTTAAACAAATTCAAAATATGTTTTATATTTGAGATTCTTCAAAGTAGCCACCCTGCCATGATGACCGCTTTGCACACTCTTGGCATTCTCTCAACCAGCTTCACCTGGAATGCTTTTGAAAAGGGAATTCATCTCCCATTGTTTGGTGGAAAGCAGATTGAACCAGGTTTTCCTCTAAGATTTTGCCTGTGCATGTCTCCATTACGTTTCTTTTTTTATCCTGAAAAACTCCCCAGTCCTTAACGATTAAAAGCACACCCATAACATGATGCATCCACCACTATGCTTGGAAATATGGAGAGTGGTACTCAGTAATATTTTATGTTGGATTTGCCCCAAACATAACACTGTATTCAGGATTTTGTTGTTTTGTTGTTGCAGTATTAAGTTAGTGCCTTGTTGCAAACAGGATGTATGTTTTGGAATATTTTTTATTATGTACACGCTTCCTTCTTTTCACTCTGTAAAATAGATTGGCATTGTGGAGTAACTACAATGTTGTTGATCCATCCTCCGTTTTCTCCTATCACTGCCATTAAACTCTAACTGTTTTAATGTCACCATTGGCCTCATGGTGAAATCCCTGCACGATTTCTTTCCTCCGGCATCTGCGTTAGGAAGGACGCTTGTATATTTATAGTAACTGGTTGTATTGATACACCATCCAAAGTGTGTTTAATACTTTCACCATGCTCAAAGGGGTATTTCTGCTTTCTTTTTTCATTTTTACCCATCTACCAATACGTTGGTGCCCTTCTCTGCGAGGCATTGGAAAACCTCCCTGGACTTTGGTTGAATCTGTTTTGAAATTCACTGCTTGACTGAGGGACCTTTCAATGATCTGTATGTGTGGGGTACAGAGATGAGGTAGTCATACAAAAATTATGTTAAACACTTATTGCACAGAGTGAGTCGATGTGACTTTAAGCACATTTTTACTCCTGAATTTATTTAGGTTTGCCATAAAGGGGGTAAATACTTATTGACTCCGGTCATTTAAGCTTTTCATTTTTAATTAATTTGTTAAATAGAAATGGATAAACATATTTCCACTTTGACATTATGAAGTATTGTGTGTGTAGGCCAGAGACGCAACATCTCAGTATAGTCAAGGGGTGTTAATACTTTCTGAAGGCACTGTATATCACAGCTCTTTGTATTACAATGACACTGCATTATTCACCTTGTGTAATTACAAAAAAAACTCACCTCCAACACAATACAATTACAATCCAGTTACTGAAGTAGTAATGGTACATTTATTTGTACCAAACCATTTGGTACAGGAACCTCGGTTTTGTCCGCACTGTGAACCTGAATGAATACATACAAATATGTAAACCACTAGGCCTATAGGCTGTGTCTACACTGTGATATATGCCTCTTTTTAGTAAATCTGAGCTGAAAAAACATTTATGTTATTCTGTTAAAACAACAACTAGAGCCTATGCGCACATTGTGATAAATTCAAGTCTTAATTGCCACATTTCAAACTGTCATTTTGTGAGCAGCTGGGAGCCAGTTCTATATGGTGGTGGAGTGAATAAACCAGCAGGATACTCCATCATTTAAATCTCCAGTTTGGGAAAATGTTTGTTTCCCAGTAGAAGAGTTAGTAGGAAATCAACTAAATTATATTGAATTTGAGATTAAATGATTTCCCCTATGATAAGACATTAATAAAAATGCATTAGTGATTTGTATTTTCCTTCACCTTTCTGAAGACTCATTGGGAGCGGGAATGCGTCGGTCTGTGTTTTCCTGTTTGTCCGCCACAATGTAGACGTCAGCATGATGCTAATGACAACCTCTTCTGGTAGATGGAAGCCTTTCTCAAAACCCTTGTTCTGTTATCTCCACCCTGCACAGCCAGAAGAGGACTGGCCACCCCTCACAGCCTGGTTCCTCTCTAGGTTTCTTCCTAGGTTTTTGCCTTTCTAGGGAGTTTTTCCTAGCCACCGTGCTTTTACACCTGCATTGCTTGCTGTTTGGGGTTTTAGGCTGGGTTTCTGTACAGCACTCTGTGACATCAGCTGATGTAAGAAGGGCTTTATAAATAAATCTGATTTGATTCTCATTTAAAAATGTTAACTACAAAGTAGATTATGGATATCTGGGAGAATGATATCATGATTATTTGCATCAATCCCGTGGTGGTTTTGTTCGTCAATCACATGCACGCTACAGAAGCACAGCTAACCAAGCAATGATCTTGCTGTTGGGCACAAATTAAAGTTGCACTATGCAGAAATCGCTCTGCTATTTCCTGGTTGCTAAAACTCTTATAGTTAGCCTAATTTCAGTTTGTGACAAAATAAACTAGTTATGTTTGTAGAGAATCATTTTACCATCTAAACCGCTGTGAAATATTTTCTATAACCAAAAATATTGTTTCAGCTGTTTTTGAAGAGTCTGTACAAAACTGAAAGTAAAAGACGTAAAAACAAAACTTAAGAACGGGAAGCATAGAAATAGCGTACATAGAACAGATCTACCGCTTCTAGACTTGCTTTCAAGTAGAATGATAGATCTATAACTCACATTTCTATATGAATATGGTGGGCTCGCCCAAAAAGTTACATATTGAACCTTTAATAAGGTATCTACACCCAAAAATGAAAATGTTTTAGATTTTTCCCAGACCTAAAAGTTGTCTCCTGGTGTGGTTTAAGCATTGTTGTGGATTTAGAAACTCAAAATGTTGTTTTTCTATTTTTTTAATATGTGTGATTTGAGAGTGAAATTATTAAACATGGAAAAACAAAAACTGAGAAAACGAAATTTGGGAAAAAACTAAATTAGGCAAAAAAATGATTTTATCGGGCCCTACATTATGTCTCATGATCTATTCCTGGGTTAGTTTGGCATCTTTTGCCCCCCCCCCCCGCAATACATACCAAAATTCTATTACCATTTGATTAAGTTATTACTAGTGTAATTACAAAACTTTGGGCACTTTAGTGCTTCTACTTACCCGAGTCACCTCCATCACCAAAGCCGCCCGCTGTCGTGCTGTAACACAGGTGGTGTCAGTGGACTTGGAGCCTATATTGACAGTGGGCACAGAACCCCTTTTTACTAGCCTCAGATTCATGGTGAATCCAGTCTTCCACTGTTGGTAGCCATCGTAGTCCATTGGGACAAAGTGAGACTGAAGCTCAAAGGGAGTTCCCTGAGTCATTTCTGCCCCAAGTGGTCCAACTTTCTTCCAAATAGACCGAACATGCCTACCGTGCACCCTGCTCTTGATGTCAAAGCCGCAGTGTATTGTTGGTATGACTTTATGATACATGTAATTCAATTTTTAGAAAAATCCAACATAAAATATCAGAGTACCACTCTCCATATTTCCAAGCATAGTGGTGGATGCATCATGTTATGGGTGTGCTTTTAATCGTTAAGGACTGGGGAGTTATGGATAAAAAGAAACTTAATGGAGCTAAGCACAGGCAAAATCTTAGAAGAAAACCCGGTTCAATCTGCTTTCCACCAAACTCTGGGAGATGAATTCCCTTTTCAAAAGCATTCCAGGTGAAGCTGGTTGAGAGAATGCCAAGAGTGTGCAAAGCTGTCATGGCAGGGTGGCTACTTTGAAGAATCTCAAATATAAAAAATATTTTGAATTTGTTTAAACACTTTTTTTGGTCACTACATGAGTCCATGTGTTATTTCATAGTTTTGAGGTCTTCACTATTATTCTACAATGTAGAAAATAGTCAAAATAAAGAAAATACCGTTTTTTTTAGATGGAATATCACCAATCTACATTGTTCAATTTATGGAAATATATTGTGCAACCTTTTTTAATATAAAGTGTTATCCTGTTTTGCTATGAGGCATGGTAATACGGATATGATGCTGCTAAATCAACATGATGATCCTAAAGATGTCAGTGCCGGCTCCTTTTCCTCCCAATAAGGAGAGGAGGCTAGTTAGAGATTACCTTTTGGATGTGTTCACCGATAAGTGGTTCACAAACTGATGTCTTTGGAGCAATGTGACAGTGAATACTGTTAATAGCATAATTTCAGTGTCAAAAAAGATGACTCAAGATGAACACTGTTTCTTACTTTAACATTTACATGCCATTTTTCTCCAGAACATTTTGAAATCTTAATGAATTAATGCATGCAGTTTATGTACATAAAGTTTTTTTTATCCTAACTGTTTGACTACTTTACAGACCCCCAAGAGATTTGGATTCGAAAGCTTGTGTGACCATTGGAGAGAAGGTACTACTTACCACATCTCATCTTATTCATGTTCAATGAACTATTCAGTGTAGTTTACACTCTCTCACATTCTTACCTTTCGTTTACCACTATGTTCTTCCGCACACATGTTCCTTCGACTAAACCTCTATTTAAAACTGAAGCACAAACTTCGGGTTTGACATCTGCGTGTAGTTGTTGTATACTGTGTTTAGACAGTACGAGGTAAACGGCAAATGTTTTCAATGAGAGCAAGACTGTAAATGCTGTTGAGGCTGGCGGGGAGTTCAAATATTTCAACGTCTGCCGTAGTGTTGTGTTCTACCGGATGTTTGTTTACTGAAATCACCATAACAATGCATACCTTCATGACAGAACAATTAGCCAGATATTTCACTGGATGTGTAAATGTGAAGAATTCGGTTGGCGTTTCCACTCACTACCAAATATAGTGATGAGAGGACACCCAGTGGACGGCAGTGGGAGAAGATGGATTTGTTGGATTTTGGCCAACTTTCTGCAAATTTTCTCATTGATGAAACATTTGATATCCATACAGTTTGTAGTTTCCAAAACTATAATAGTTGTAACAAACAGTGGACTGTGTTTTGTAGACTTAATACTTTGCCAAAGTTGTAAAAAATTGCATTGTTTATAAGGAGTGCAAGGGCGAATTGAGTGATTGCACACACGCACTTCAGAATGTGTTTTACTTCCTGACGGGCAGTAAAAATATTTATTTAAAACTTCTCAAATAAGTGGAATTTTCCATTGGTGAAGATGCTGGCTTTCCCCCTCTTATAATTCAGTTGTTGTATGACGTGAGAAAAGGACCGAAGTTCCCATTCTTTACTGGAACCAGTAGTTTAGATGAAAAAGGGTAATTTGCGATGTCTTTCGACCCCCGCCCCCTTACCATGTTCAATGCTTTCTCTGTTGATTAATAACTGTTGGTTGGAGTAGTTGCTTAAACAAAGCCATAGCTCCGAGCCAAAGCAGCATTCTCAGACAGAGGAATACCCCCCCGGTCAGAATGACACTGTTGTTGGGAGATTAGACCTAGTTTTCCTTTAGTGCTTTTCTCTCTGTTTCAGTTTTGTTTTAACGAGATGAGGATTGGGTACCAAAAACCCCAAGGAACTCTAGTGACTTACCACGCTCAATTTGTGTTCAGTGATTTACATCAAGGAAGGGAGATTTAATTGTTTTCCTTATTACATCCTTGTGTCACCCATTCATGTTTGATTTGTCACTGTCGAGCCTGACACGACTCTCTCCCCTCTCTGCCGGTCCTGAGCAGAATTTTGTGGTGAAGGCAGATGACCTGGAGCAGATTGGCGAGCTGGGGAGAGGGGCGTACGGCGTGGTGGACAAGATGAGGCACATGCCCAGTGGCCTGATCATGGCAGTCAAGGTTTGTGAGATTTAATGCTGTAACTGGTGTTCTCTTAAGGGGATTTAGGGCTACTTTTAAACAAGCAGCCCAATTCTGATCTTTTGCCCAATTATTGGCAGGAGAGCTAGTATGATAGGTCAAAAGACCAATTTAGAGGGAAAATATCAGAATTAGGCTGCATATGTAAACGCAGCCTTAGTCAGGTTACTATAGCTGAGCACTTTGGCTTTATTTACACAGGCAGGCCAATTCTGGTCTTTTCCCCCACTAATTTGGTCTTTTGACCAATCAGATCAACTCTTATGCCAACAATTGGGCAAGAGATCAGAATTGGGCTGCCTGTGTAAACCGCCATGGTGACAGCTGTTGACGTAATAAGTAGGTTGGACTTGATGTCCTTTCCCTCCCACCCTAGAGGATCCGTGCCACAGTGAACACCCAGGAACAGAAGAGACTGCTGATGGACCTGGACATCTCTATGAGGACAGTAGACTGCTTCTACACAGTCACCTTCTATGGCGCACTCTTCAGAGAGGTAGCCAGCTTCTTTATAAAATAATTAAAAAAATTACAATTAAATAATACTTAAGTCTTATGTAGTGTTTTTCTAAAATCCAAAGACTCTTTACAGTAGACAACGTTTAGGTGTAGCCTATGAAATGTTTGTTAGTGTATTTGGATCCCCATATGTTGTTAGTCACAACAGCTACTCTTCTTGGGTTTCCTCTACTCTTGGTCTTGTTCATTACTATGTTGAACATAGGCTTCCTACAATGTCATTACAGAGATGTCGGAGGACAGAGCCTTGTAAAGATGCTGTCAAATATATTTACACTTTACAATGGAGTGTAACAGTTTTATATTTTCAAAACTAGTTGGTTATTTTTACCCAGTAGGCACCTGCAACTTAAAGAGTAGGATAAATGACACTTTCCAAGAATCACTCGCCTCCAACCAAATTAATTAGAATTCTGAATAATTTATTCCAGGCCATTTGACTTAACTGAAATTAAGATTTTGCACTTTTGATCAGTTGTAAATCAAACAAAATGTGAACGAGATTTTTAATTGTGATTCATGCATGGGTGCATATATATTTGACTGCGTCTATGTTCAGATAGTTGCTAAATAACTGCCTAACTTAGTCCTCTTTCTACACTATATTTTTGTATATGTGGACACCCATTCAAATTAGTGGATTCTGCTATTTCAGCCACACCCGTTGCTGACTGGTGTATAAAAAAATACCCCCAAAAGAATCGAGCACATTGTCCATGGAGATTGCATGGCAAACATTGGAAGTAGAACGGCTTATTGACTTAACGTGGCACAGTCATAGGATGCCACCTTTCCAACAAGTCAGTTCATCAAATGTCTTCCCTGATAGAGCTGCCCCGGTCAACTGTAAGTGCTGCTATTGTGAAGTGAAACATCTAGGAGCAACAACGTCTCAACCGTGAAGTGGTAGGCCACACAAGCTCACAGAACGGGACCGTTTGCAACACTCACTACCGAGTTCCAAACTGCCTCTGGAAGCAACATCAGCACAACTGTTCGTCGAGAGCTTCATGAAATGGGTTTCCATGGCCGAGCAGCCACACACAAACCTAAGATCACCACCTGCAATGCCAAACATCGGCTGGAGTGGCGTAAAGCTCGCCGCCATTGGACTCTGGAGCAGTGGAAGTATGTTCTCTGGTGTGATGAATCACGCTTCACCATCTGGCAGTCCAACAGACTAATCCGGGTTTGGTGGATGCCAGAAGAATGCTACCTGCCCCAATGCATAGTGTAACGTTTGGTGGAGGAGGAATAATGGTCTGGGGCTGTTTTTCATGGTTCAGGCTAGGCTCCTTAGTTCCAGTGAATGGAAATCTTAACGCTACAGCATACAATGACATTCTAGACGGTTCTGTTCTTCCAACTTTGTGGCAACAGTTTGGGGAAGGCCCTTTACTGTTTCAGCATGACAATACTGCCATGCACAAAGTGAAATCCGTACTGAAATAGTTTGTCGAGATCGGTGTGGAAGAACTTGACTGGCCTGCACAGAGCCCTGACCTCAATCCCACCGAACACCTTTGGGATGAATTGGAACGCCGACTGCGAGCCAGGCCTAATCGCCCAACATCAGTGCCCGACCTCAATAATGCTTTTGTGGCTGAATGGAAGCAAGTTCCAACATCTAGTGGAAAGCCTTCCCAGAAGAGTGGAGGCTGTTCAAGCAGCAAAGGGGGGGGGACCAACTCCATATTAATGCCCATGATTTTGGAATGAGATGTTCAACAAGAGGGTGTCCACATACTTTTGGTAATGTGGAACATAAGACTTCCTGATTTACACATGACATACATTGTACTGTAGGACTGGGCTGCCATCCAGACAGGTACCATGACCCCTTTTCCTCACGTAGAGATGTCTGATGATAGAGCTGTGTATGTTGTTGTCAAGATAAACAAATAAAGAATTCCTGATATTGCTAGATGTAGTTACCTACCACTTGAAGAGAAGAGAGCGTTCCACAGGATATCCATCTGTAGCGGAGCACATTGGGAAAAGCTCCTTCCTGTTAGCCAATCTGTGTCTGGAATGTGGTTCTGTTTTTCCAATCCTCCCCTCTACCGCTCTCTCCCTAGCCCCCTTTTTCTGTTCCCACTACCCTTCTCTCCATCCCGGTACACCCCACCCACCCTAACCCTCACTTAACCTCTCACCCCAATCTGACCTTCTCATGTTGTACCTGTGTTGCCAGGGTGATGTGTGGATCTGTATGGAGCTGATGGACACCTCTCTGGATAAGTTCTATAAGCAGGTGATAGAAAAAGGCATGACCATCCCTGAAGACATTCTGGGAAAGATGGCCGTCTCGGTGAGTAGGACTACTTCTTCACTTCCTTTCCTCATGTAAACTGTCACATCATTCAGCCTAGAGACCAAGCGGAATATTACATGTGTTATGTAGGACAGGGTTTCCGTTAGCCGGTAATTGCCTGCTTTTGGCAGATTTTTTAATTTTAATAAATGAAAAGCTGATCAATAAAATTGTAGCCGGCCAAATTGTCCAGGGGTGTCCAGCTGCCGAGGAGAGAGAGAAAGCGAGAGGAGCCTTGGCTACTGTTGATCGAAGATTGAGGCCTTTTTCATTGAAGTATAACAAAAGTATTAAAACAAAAGTTAGCATATGCCTACAGTGAAAAGCCTACAAGGTAGGGCTCCAGACTGACCATTTAAGTCTCATTTTGCGACCCTTTGACTTGGCTGTGCAAGTTAAAAAAAGTGTGTCGCATCGGTGTGGGCAGCACATTCATTCACTGCACTAAAAACGGCCGCTTTTTTTGTTGTTGTCGGAGGCTCAAACCATAATTTGGCCAAACAGTAAAGTATTCTCATGATTCCTGTAATAGAATTGTCTGCCTGCATGCCCCTGTACCTGTTTCTGTGTTGAGCAGCCACTCGCTCTCTTTTCACAGGGGGAAAAGAATTGTCCGGGCGGAGTAAAAGTGTTCTTATTTTATAACATTTTAAAATCCAATTGCTGGGGGGGGGGGAAACGCTATCCTGTTGCCACAGATGGGGAGAGGATGTTCTCAGCTTTCTGTAGGTTAGGGTTAGCCTTTCAAGGTAATTGCTGCAATATAGCCTGTTCAGGTTTAAACCAATAAAACCAAGTCTTCTGTTTCATTCGGTTGAGCCATTTTCTGTGTCCAAATTAAGTTCCATCTGTAATGTTATGTTTGACACAGTATAATATCCTGCTCATATTTTTTTTCCTATAAACAATAGCTTGAATTTTGATATTATCCTAATAAAGTTAATAGGCACACCAAACGTTTCTTATACTGCAGGCCTATGATACAAAAGGAAATGCACACCGGCACGCCAACTGACAGTTGAACTTGAGGAAGAATGTTTTAGGCCTACAATCTAACAATATAATGCTCATCTTTATTGAAAATTTACAAATTAACAGTGCCTTAGTATTCACCCCACTTGGACTTTTCCACATTTTGTTTAAATTAAATTATTTTAAATTCCAGGTTTTAACACAACATACTTAAACTTGATGGTGCAAAATATTTTTGGTGACACAAGTGAATAAAAAAATGTTTGGTTGCATAAGTGTTCAGCCCCCTGATTCAATACTTGTTAGAAGCACCTTTGGCAGCAATTACAGCAGTGAGTCAATCAGCTTTGCACATCTGGATCCTGCTCTATTTGGTCCATTGTTCTTAACAAAATTTGCTCAAGCTCGGTCTAGTTGGATGGCCACTGTTGGTGAACAGCAATTTAAGTCAGATTCTCAAATGGATTAAGGTTTGGGCATTGACTGAGCTATTCAAAGGCATTCAGCTTGTTTTTAAACCACTCCAGTGTAGCTTTGGCTGTGTGTTTAGGGTCATTGTCCTGCTAGAAGGTGAACCTCCGCCCCAGTCGCAGGTATCTTGCAGGCTGAAGCAGGTTTTCCCCCGGAATTTCCCTGGATTTGGCTCCATCCATCTTGCCCACAAACCTGACCAGTTTCCCAGTCCCTGCCGATGATAAGCTTCCCCATAACATGATGCTGCCACCACCATGCTTCTCCATGGGGATGGTGTTCTCAGGGTGATAAGCAGTCTTGGCTTTGACCAGATAACCTTTTTCCACGTTTGCTGTGTCTCCCACGTCTTTTGGAAAAAATATTTTTTTTTACAGCAATGCCTTCTCTCCACTCTTCCATGTTGTCCCATGGACAGTTTCTCCCATCTCAGCTGTGGATCTCTCCAACTCCTTCAGAGTTACCATTGGCCTCTTGGTTGTTTCTGACTAATGCCCTCCTTACCCGGTCACTGAGTTTTGGTGGAAGGCCTTCTCTAGGCAGAGTCACAGTTGTGCCATATTCTTTCAATTTTTTTAGTAATGGGTTTAACGGTGCGCCGGGGGATGTTCAAAGTTTGGAATATTTTTTTAGAACCCAACCCTGATTGGTGCTTTTCTTCTCCAGAACTTGACATGTTTTGATCTTCATGCTGATTAGGTTCTAACAAATGGGTGTTTTTAATCTGAGATCATGTGACACTTTAATTGCACACTCAACTAATTGACTTCTGAAGGCAATTGGTTGCACCAGAGCTTATTTAGGGTGTCACAGCAAAGGGGGTGAATACTTAAGCAATCAAGACTTGGTTAAGGAGGTGAACACTTATTCAGATACAATCTGATAAAGAAATTAATGTCGGTGTCGTGGCATATCTCGTTCTCTGGGGTAGGCCTAAGCTTTTTATATTTACACAGTACCAGTCAAAAGTTGACACATCTACTCAAGGGGTTTTTATTTGTACTATTTTCTACATTGTAGAATAATGACGACAACTATAACACATATGGAATCATGTAGTAACCGAAAGTGTTACAAAAATCTAAATATTTTAGATTCTTCAAAGTAGCCACCCTTTGCCTTTAAGTTATATACACTCTTGGCATTCTCTAAACCAGCTTCACCTGAAATGCTTTTCCAACCGTCTTGAAGGAGTTCCCACATAGGCGGAGCACTAGTTTGGCTGCTTTTCCTTCACTCTGCGGTTCAACTCATCCCAAACCATCTCAGTTGGGTTGAGGTCAGGTGATTGTGGAGGCCAGGTCATCTGATGCAGCACTCCATCGCTCTCCTTCTTGGTCAAATAGCCCCATTCCAGCCTGGAGGTATGTTGGGTCATTGTCCTGTTGAAAAACAAATGATAGTCCCACTAAATGCAAACCAGATGGGATGGCGTATCGCTGCAAAATTCTGTGGTATTCATGCTGGTTAAGTGTGCCTTGAATTCTAAATAAGTCAAACAGTGTCACCAGCAAAGTACCCCCACACCATCACACATCCTCCATAATTCATGGTGGGAACCACACATGCAGAGAATCTGTTCACCTACTCTGTGTCTCAGACACGGTGGTTGGAACCAAAAATCTCAAATTTAGGTCTCAGATCAAAGGACAGATTTCCACCGGTTTAATGTCCATTGCTTGTGTTTCTTGACCCATGCAAGTCTCTTCTTATTGGTGTCTGTTACATACGCCTCTTGGAGGGGGGAACGCAACACCCCGCTACATCAACTCCCCGTGGGGGAAAAAAAAAAGTGATCATAGGTGAAAAGGACAGAGGCAGAGAAATACAGTTTACAGGGATTGAATTATTCCTTAACACGGTAATGTGGGGAAAAGGGGCTGGACGGAACCAAAGTAAAAGTTAAAGTCCCCTCTCCTACCTTACCTGCCTTCCCACTTCTTAACTAACCTTTAGCACCAACTGGCGCGCTAACCAAAATACAGGGGGTGGTCCGCTCAGGTCTTACCTAGTGTGCATAGACAGATTCAATACTACGGGTTATGTATGCCCACAGGCCTCTTGCCTAAACACTCCCAAGGTGCGTTCCCCTTCCCCCCTGGGAACAAATGAAACAGAATAATTACCAATACTTTAAGTGAACAACTTCAATAACCAAAAACACAAAGTCCTATTGGCATACACATACCTCTGAAGGAGCGGCTACAAAATAATATCAACAAAACTTGTACTGACCGCCAACCAACACAGGACATAAAAAGAAGCTGGTAATTGAAGAGACAGCTGTTTCCCCTGACGAGAGGGAGGGGTCAGAGCTCCAATTAGCGATGGGGCCGACCAATCGGCTGCTTTAGGATTCCAGGAAGCCATTTCCTAAAATGCAAACCCACAACAGAAACTGGGGAACGTAACAGTGTCCTTTAGTAGTGGTTTCTTTGCAGCAATTCGACCATGAAGGCTTGATTCATGCAGTCTCCTCTGAACAGTTGATGTTGAGATGTCTGTTACTTGAACTCTGTGAAGCATTTATTTGGGCTGCAATTTCTGAGGCTGGTAACTCAGAAATCTGCAGCAGAGGTAACTCTGCATCTTCCTTTCCTGTGAAGTTCCTCATGAGAGCCAGTTTCATCATAGTGCTTGATGTTTTTTTTGCACTTAACTTTAAAAGTTCTTTTAAATTTTCCGCATTGACTGACCTTCATGTCTTAAAGTAATTATAGAATGTCATTTATTTTTGCTTATTTGAGCTGTTTTGCCATAATATGACTTGGTCTTTTACCAAATAGGGCTATCTTCTGTATACCACCCCTACCTTGTCACAACACAACTGATTGTCTCAGATGCATTAAGAAGTAAAGCAATTCCACAAATGAACTTTTAACAAGGTACACCTGTTAATTGAAATGCATTCCAGGTGACTACCTCGTGAAGCTGGTTGAGAATGCCAAGTGTGAAAAGCTGTCAAGGCAAAGGGTGACTACTTTGAAGATTCTCAAATATAAAATATGTAGATTTTTTTTTATTACTACATGATTCCATATGTGTTCTTTCATAGTTTTAATGTCTTCAATTATTCTACAAGGTAGAAAATAGTAAAAAATAAAGAGAAACCCTTGAATGAGTAGGTGTACAAATTTGTCTGGTACTGTATGTATTTTTATATTAATATAATACATTGGAGGCCTACGTCAAATATTGACTGGCTCTCATCAAGCTGCACACTCAAGAAAAAACTTCAAACTGTAACCAGTGCCTGCAACCTGATTCAGGTTGTCAGCCAACCTACCAGGGTATTTACAAACAGCACAGGAATGAAATCATCAACATGTATTGATCACATCTTTACTGTAGAAATTTGCTTTAAAGCAGTATCCAAATCCATAGGATGTAGTGATCACAATACAATAGCTATATCTATATCTAGGAAAACCAAAGTTACAACGGCTGGGCCTAATATAGTGTACAGTGGGGAAAAAAAGTATTTAGTCAGCCACCAATTGTGCAAGTTCTCTCACTTAAAAAGATGAGCGAGGCCTGTAATTTTCATCATAGGTACACTTCAACTATGACAGACAAAATGAAGAAAAAAAATCCAGAAAATCACATTGTAGGATTTTTAATGAATTTATTTGCAAATTATGGTGGAAAATAAGTATTTGGTCACATACAAACAAGCAAGATTTCTGGCTCTCACAGACCTGTAACTTCTTCTTTAAGAGGCTCCTCTGTCCTCCACTCGTTACCTGTATTAATGGCACCTGTTTGAACTTGTTATCAGTATAAAAGACACCTGTCCACAACCTCAAACAGTCACACTCCAAACTCCACTATGGCCAAGACCAAAGAGCTGTCAAAGGACACCAGAAACAAAATTGTAGACCTGCACCAGGTTGGGAAGACTGAATCNTGGTTTGAAGAAATCAACTGTGGGAGCAATTATTAGGAAATGGAAGACATACAAGACCACTGATAATCTTCCTCGATCTGGGGCTCCACGCAAGATCTCACCCCGTGGGGTCAAAATGATCACAAGAACGGTGAGCAAAAATCCCAGAACCACACGGGGGGACCTAGTGAATGACCTGCAGAGAGCTGGGACCAAAGTAACAAAGCCTACCATCAGTAACACACTACGCCGCCAGGGACTCAAATCCTGCAGTGACAGACGTGTCCCCCTGCTTAAGCCAGTACATGTTCAGGCCCGTCTGAAGTTTGCTAGAGAGCATTTGGATGATCCAGATGAGGATTGGGAGAATGTCATATGGTCAGATGAAACCAAAATATAACTTTTTGGTAAAAACCCAACTCGTCGTGTTTGGAGGACAAAGAACACCATACCTACTGTGAAGCATGGGGGTGGAAACATCATGCTTTGGGGCTGTTTTTCTGCAAAGGGACCAGGACGACTGATCTGTGTAAAGGAAAGAATGAATGGGGCCATGTATCGTGAGATTTTGAGTGAAAACCTCCTTCCATCAGCAAGTGCATTGAAGATGAAACGTGGCTGGGTCTTTCAGCATGACAATAATCCCAAACACACCGCCCGGGCAATGAAGGAGTGGCTTCGTAAGAAGCATTTCAAGGTCCTGGAGTGGTCTAGCCAGTCTCCAGATCTCAACCCCATAGAAAATCTTTGGAGGGAGTTGAAAGTCCGTGTTGCCCAGCGACAGCCCCAAAACATCACTGCTCTAGAGGAGATCTGCATGGAGGAATGGGCCAAAATACCAGCAACAGTGTGTGAAAACCTTGTGAAGACTTACAGAAAACGTTTGACCTCTGTCATTGCCAACAAAGGGTATATAACAAAGTATTGAGATAAACTTTTGTTATTGACCAAATACTTATTTTCCACCATAATTTGCAAATAAATTCATAAAAAATCCTACAGTGTGATTTTCTGGATTTTTTTTTCCTCATTTTGTCTGTCATAGTTGAAGTGTACCTATGATGAAAATTACAGGCCTCTCTCATCTTTTTAAGTGAGAGAACTTGCACAATTGGTGGCTGACTAAATACTTTTTTCCCCCACTGTATAAGAGGTCATACAATACGTTTTGTAGTGATTCATATGTTGATGATGTAAAGAATATTTGCTGGTCTGGGGTGTGTAATGAGGAGCAACCAGACGCTGCACTTGACACATTTATGAAATTGCTTATTCCAGTTACTAATAAGCACGCACCAATTAAGAAAATGACTGTAAAAACTTAACTTAAATCCCCTTGATGATAAGGAATTGAAAAATTGTATGGTTGAGAGGGATGAGGCAAAACGTATGGCAAATAAGTCTGGCAGCCCAACTGGCAAACGCTGCAAATTAAGAAATCATGTGACTAAGCTAAATAAAAATAAACTATACTATGAAACAAAGATAAATTATATAAAGACTGATAGTAAAAAGCTTTGGAGCACCTTAAATGAAATCATTTATCACAAAACCCACTGATATTGCCAACTACTTTTAATGACTTTTTCATTGGCAAGGTAAGCAAACTTAGGGATGACATGCCAGCAACAAATGCTGACACTACATATTCAAGCATATCTGACCAAATTATGTAAAACAAGAATTTTACTTTTGAATTCCGTGAAGTCAGTGTGGAGAAGGTCAAAAAAATATTCTGGGGTCTGACAATCTTGATGGAAAATTACAGAGGATCATAGCAGACAATATTGCCACTCCTATTTGCCACATTCAAATTAAGCCTACTAGAAAATGTGTTCCCTCAGACCTGGAAGGAAGCTAAAGTCATTCCGATAACCAAGAATAGTATAGTAAAGCCCCCTTTACTGGCTCAAATAGCCGACCAATCAGCCTCTTACCAACCCTTAGGAAACTTCTGGAAAAAATTTGCACGGCACTTACTCAAATGACTGATGATTGGCTGAGAGAAATTGATGATGCAAAGATTGTGGGGGCTGTCTTGTTAGACTTCAGTGTAGCTTTTGACATGAATAGTCTGCTGCTGGAAAAACGTATGTGTTATGGCTTTACACCCCCTGCTATAACGTGGATAAAGAGTTACTTGTCTAACAGAACACAGAGGGTGTTCTTTTAATGGAAGTCTGTCAAACATAATCCAGGTCAAAGCAGGAATTCCCCAGGGTAGCTGTTTAGGCCCCTTGCTTTTCTCAGTCTTTACTAACGACATGCCACTGGCTTTGAGTAAGGCCAGTGTGTCTATGTATGCGAATGACTCAACACTATACACGTCAGCTACTACAGCAACTGAAATGACTGCAACACTGCTGAGCTGCTGTTAGTTTGGAATGGGTAGCAAGGAATAAGCATTGTATTTGGTACCAAAAGAAATGTGTAATACAAAAGCTTTGTATTTGGTACAAATCATTCACTAAACCCTAAACCTCAACTACATCTCGTAGTGAATAATGTGTAAATTGAGCAAGTTGAGGTGACTAAACTGCTTGGAGTAACCCTGGATTGTAAACTGTCATGGTCAAAACATATTGATACAACAGTAGCTAAGATGGGGAGAAGTATGTTCATAATAAAGTGCTACTCTGCCTTCTTCACAACACAATCAACAAGGCAGGTCCTACAGGCCCTGGTTTTGTCACACCTGGACTAATGTTCAGTCGTGTCGTCAGGTGCCACAAAGAGGGACTAGGGAAAATTGCAGTTGGCTCAGAACAGGGCAGCATGGCTGGCCCTTAAAAGTACACAGAGAGCAAACATTAATGACATGCATGTGATTCTCTCATGGCCCAAATTGGAAGAGAGATTGACTTCCTCATTACTTGTTTTTGTAAGAGGTGTTGACAAGTTGAAGGTACCGAGCTGTCTGTTTTAAAATACTAGCACACAGCTCGGACACCCACTCATACCCCACAAGACATGCCACGAGGTCTCTTCACAGTCCCCAAGTCCAGACCATACTATGGGAGGCTCACAGTACTGCATAGAGCATGACAACATGGAACTCCATTCCACATCAGGTAACTGATGCAAGCAGTAGAATTAGATTTAAAAAGCAGGTAAAAATACACCTTATGGAACAGCTGGGAATGTGAAGTAGCACTAACATAGATACATGCATACACAGACATGATAACATACACACTATACACACATGTACACATGGATTTTGCATTGTAGATATGTGGTAGTGGAGTAGGGGCCTGAGGGAACACACTTAGTGTGTTGTGAATTCTGTAATGAATGTAATGTTTTTAAACTTGTATAACTTCCTCAATTTTGCCAGACCCCTGCCTTGGCAGCAGCTAATGTGGATCCATAATAAATACAAATAGGCACTGATGCATTTAGTGCTCAAATCTCTGACAAGAGTCTATAAAGTTTTGCATATGCTACAGATCAAAACACAAGGAATAGTGTTTTTGTAATTTGTTATTGGCTGTTTTTAAGGACACGTAAATGTGGCTCATTTTGCCAAAATCCCTTGTTTATTGATGGTGATGCCTTTTTGGTGGACGGCCTAATGGGTTACTCACCCAGTGCATATGGATGACCGGTAAATTTCTCAAATGTCCGATAAATTGAAAAATCTTCCGGTCACTTGTCTGACGCCAAATTTTCCTAACGGAAACCCTGGTGTAGGAAAAGTATTCCTGCTTTCAGAAAGTATTCACACCCTTTTACTTTTTCCACATTTTGTTGTTACAGCCTGAATTTTAAAATTGATTCAGTTTAGATTTTTTTTGTCACTGACCTAAACATAATACCCCATAATGTCAAAGTGTAATGATGTTTTTCAGAATATTTACAAATTAATACAAATGAAAAGCTGAAATGTCTTCAGTCAATAAGTATTCAACCTCTTTGTTATGGCAAGCTTAAATAAGTTCAGGAGTAAAAAAGTGCTTAACAAATCACAGAATAAGTTGCATGGACTCCCTGCGTGTTCAATAATACTGTTAACATGATTTTGAATGACCAACCCATCTCCGTACACCACATGCACAATTATATGTATGGCCCTTTGTCGAGCAGCGAATTTCAAACATAGATTCAACCACAAAGGCCACGGAGGTTTTCCAATGCCTCGCAAAGAAGGGCACCGATTGGCATAGGATTTTTTTTTAAAAATGAAAAAGCAGACACGGAATATCCCTTTTGAGTATAGTGAAGTTATTAATTAGGCTTTGGATGGTGAATCAATACATCCAGTCACTACAAAGATACAGCCGTTCTTCCTAACTCTATTGCCAGAGAGCAAGGAAACTGCTAAGGGATTTCAACATGAGTCCAGTAGTAATAATTATGCAAAAAATGTGGCAAAGAAACCCTTTATATTTTTTGTCCAAAATATAAAGTATTATGTTTGGGGAAAATCCAACCCAACATATTGTCAAGCGTGGTGGTGGCTGCATCATGTTATTGGTATGCTTGTCATCGACAAAGACTAGGGAGTTTTTTTTGTTGGGATATAAAATTAAATGGAACACAGCTATAAGCACAGCTATAAGTTGCTTTCCAACAGACACTGGGACACGAATTCAGCTTTCAGCAGGACAATAACCTAAAACACAAGGCCAAATGTACACTGAGTTGCTCAACAAGACAACATTGAATGTTCCTGAGTGGACTAGTGGACAGTCAATTGAATTTGGCTTAAATCAATGGCAAGATTTGAAAATGGCTGTCTAGCAATGATCAAAATTCAACTTGACAGAGCTTGAAGAATTAAAACGATTATAATGGGCAAATAGTGTGCAATCCAGGTGTGCAAAGCTCTTAGAGACTTACCCCAAAAGACTCACAGCTGTATTTGCTGCCAAATGTGCTTTTACAAAGTATTGACTCAGGGGTATGAAAACTTATGTAAATGAGATATTTCTGTATTTTGATTTTAACTACGATTTGCAAAAATGTCAAACATGTTTTCACTGTGTAGATGTTTTTTATTTTTTTATTTCCCCTTTATTTAACCAGGTAGTTCTATCTGATGTCATAATACAGGTAGGCCAGTTGAGAACAAGTTCTCATTTACAACTGAGACCTGGACAAGATAAAGCACAGCTGTTCGACACACAACAACAGAGTTACACATGGAATAAACAAACATACAGTCAATAATACAGTAGAATTTCAACAACAACAAAAAAGTATATATACAGTGAGTGCAAATGAGGTAAGATAAGGGAGGTAGGGCAATAAATAGAGGGAAAAAGAAACTCACACCTATTTAGGCGAGGTGCTGGCTAGCGGAGTGGAAAACTTGTTAAAATAATGTTAATGTGCAGAATAATGTAAAATAATGTGCAGAAGTTGAATGTGCAAGTAGAGATACTGGGGTGCAAAGGAGCAAGATAAATAAATACAGTATGGGAATGAGGTAGTAGGATGGGCTGTTTAGATGGGCTATGTGCAGGTGCAGAGATCTGTGAGCTGCACTGACAGCTGGTGCTTAAAGCTAGTGAGGGAGATAAGAGTCTTCAGCTTCAGTGATTTTTGTAGTTCGTTCCAGTCATTGGCAGCAGAGAACTGGAAGGAAAGGCGGCCAAAGGAGGAATTGGCTTTGGGAGTGACCAGTGAGATATACCTGCTGGAACGCGTGCTACGGGTGGGTGCTGCTATGGTGACCAGTGAGCTGAGATAAGGCGGGGCTTTACCTAGCAAAGACTTGTAGATGACCTGGAGCCAGTGGGTTTGGCGACGAGTATGAAGCGAGGGCCAGCCAACGAGAGCGTACAGGTCGCAGTGGTGGGTAGTATATGGGGCTTTGGTGACAAAACGGATGGCACTGTGATTGACTGCATCCAATTTGTTGAGTAGAGTGTTTTAGGCTATTTTATAAATGACATCACCGAAGTCGAGGATCGGTAGGATGGTCAGTTTTACGAGGGTATGTTTGGCAGCATGCGTGAAGGATGCTTTTTTATGAAATAGGAAGCCGATTCTAGATTTTATTTTGGATTGGAGATGCTTAATGTGAGTCTGGAAGGAGAGTTTACAGTCTAACCAGACACCTAGGTATTTGTAGCTGTCCACATATTCTAAGTCAGAACCGTCCAGAGTAGTGATGCTGGACGGGCGGGCAGGTGCGGGCAGTGATCGGTTGAAGAGCATGCATTTAGTTTTACTTGCATTTAAGAGAAGTTGGAGGCCACGGAAGGAGAGTTGTATGGCATTGAAGCTTGTCTGGAGGTTAGTTAACAGTGTCCAAAGAAGGGCCAGAAGTATACAGAATGGTGTCATCTGTGTAGAGGTGGATCAGAGAATCACCAGCAGCAAGAGCGACATCATGTATACATGATGTATACAGAGAAGAGAGTCGGCCCGAGAATTGATCCCTGTGGCACCCCCATAGAGACTGCCAGAGGTCCGGACAACAGGCCCTCCGATTTGACACACTGAACTCTATCAGAGAAGTAGTTGGTGAACCAGGCGAGGCAATCATTTGAGAACCCAAGGCTGTTGAGCCTGCCAATAAGAATGTGGTGATTGACAGAGTCAAAAGCCTTGGCCAGGTCGGTGATAGATGGGTGAGGAAAAAGAGAAATATTTAATACATTTTGAATTCAGGCTACAACACAACAAAATGTGGAATAAGTCAAAAGGTATGAATACTTTCTGTATATATTGTACACAAATATTAACTCAACATGCAACAAATTAAGAAGAAAATAAGAATCTGTGAACTGAAATAAATTCTTTAGGCCCTAATCAATGGATTTCACATGAGTGGGAATATAGATATGCATATGTTCGTGACATCTGAAAACTAGTCAGTATCGGGTGTGACCATAATTTGCCTTATGCAGCACGACACATCTCCTTCGCATAGAGTGGCTGTTTATTATGGCCTATGGAATGTTGTCCCACTCCTCTTCAATGACTGTTTGAAGTTACTGGACATTGGCGGGAACTGGAAAACTCTATTGTACATGTCTATCCAGCGCATCCCAAACATGCTCAATGGGTGACTAGTCCTTGCGACATGGGGCCGTGCATTATCATGCAGAAACATGAGGTGATGAGGTGATGGTGACTGATTTAATGGTACGACAATCTCATTAAAATGTCCATCACTGAAATGCAATTGTGTTCGTTGTCCTTACCTTATTCCTGCCCATACCATAACCCCACCACTACTATGGAGCACTCTGTCCACAACGTTGACATCAGTATACCGCTCGCCCACACGACATCTTCTTGGTACAGTTGAAACCGGGATTCACCCGTGAAGAGCACACATCTCCAGCGTGCCAGTGGCCATTGAAGGTGAGCATTTGCCCACTGAAGTTGGTTACGACGCCAAACTGCAGTCAGGTCATGCCCCTGGTGAGGATGACGAGCACGCAGATGAGTTTCCCTGAGAAGGTTTCTGACCGTTTGTGCAAACCCACAGTTTCATCAGCTGTCCGGGTGGCTGGTCTCAGACGATCCCACAGGTGAAGAAGACTGATGTGGAGGTCCTGGGCTGGTGTGGTTGCACATGGTCTGTGGTTGTGAGGCCGGATGGATGTACTGTCAAATTCTCTAAAATGACATTGAAGGTGGCTTATGGTAGAGAA
Source organism: Hucho hucho (assembly GCA_003317085.1). NCBI lineage: Eukaryota > Metazoa > Chordata > Actinopteri > Salmoniformes > Salmonidae > Hucho > Hucho hucho. Next base: position 94,955 of record QNTS01003185.1, read on the forward strand.
ATGAACATTAAATTCTCTGGCAACAGCTCTGGTGGACATTCCTGCAGTCAACATGCCAATTGCACACTCCCTCAAAACTTGAGACATCTGTGGCATTGTGTTGTGTGACAAAACTGCACATTTTAGAGTGGCCTTTTATTGTCCCCAGGACAAGGTACACCTGTGTAATGATCATGCTGTTTAATCAGCTTCTTGATATGCCACACCTGTCAGGTGGATGGATTATTTTGGCAAAGGAGAAATGCTCACTAACAGGGATGTAAAACAATTTGTGCACAAGATTTGAGAGAAATAAGCTTTTTGTGTGTATGAAAAAGTTCTGTGGTCTTTTTATTTTTGCTCATGAAACATGTAAAGTAACACGCGTTTTGATATTTTTGTTCAGTATATTAACATGTTGCCGGTCTCTCGACTAAGAGGCTATTACTGTACATGGGTATACATGTTGTTGACAAAATTACTGAATTCATGCTAGATGTTTAATATACTAAGAATTAATAAGTACTAGATGCAAACATATGGGTATGTCTGGGTAGTTAGACATGATATCCTTCTCCAGCTGCTGATGTGTCTTGCGTTCTGTTCTAATGTTCCAACTGCCCTCATTACAGACAGTGAAGGCTCTGGAACATCTGCACAGCAATCTGTCAGTCATCCACCGAGGTAAGAACAACCACATAGTTCAATCAAACGTTTTAGATTAGATATGTTATGTATATCTCTGTCTTGGGGTACACCTTAAAACAGTTTGCACTAGTGTCTATCTTTTACATCTGGAAGCTTTAGCGGGGACCTGCCACATCGGTTTTCCGATATTACAACAACAAAGATGTTACTTGAAACAACATTTTACGTTACATTTTTACAGTTGTGTTGTGAGGGCTGTGTTGAGCGAGACCGATACACTGCTTCATAGTTATGTTGCTCAGGCTAAGGAAATCACTTTAAAATATGATATACAGTAGGTCTGTATTGGATTAACTGACTCCAAAACCTGTGATTTCTCTTTCACTCCATCTCACGCCACTCTTCTATTTCTCTGTTTTGTTTCCTCCATCTCTCTCTCTCGCACTCTCTCACTCACTCTCCCCTCAGATGTGAAGCCATCCAACATATTGATCAACACCCAAGGGCAGGTGAAGATGTGTGACTTTGGGATCAGTGGTTACCTGGTGGACTCTGTGGCCAAGACCATGGACGCAGGCTGCAAGCCCTACATGGCGGTGAGCGGTTGTGTGGGTGGTTGTGGGTGAGCTGTTGTGTGGGGGTGGGTGGTTGTGGGTGGGTGGTTGTGGATGTGTAGTAGGAGAGGTTTCTGGGATTTAAGAGACAAAATAAATCCATATCGGTCAAATAAAAAAAACCCAGTGGAGTTAGGCTTAAGCTGGCACAGTGAATAGCTGTTTCAGAAGAGAGATATGATACATGAAGTACCTCATACCCCAGCACATTGATCTTGTACTCCCTGTAATAGCTATTACCCCTGCACATTGATCTGGTACTGAAGTAGGCTACGGCAGTTTGGTAACTTTTTCCACCTTGACTTAGTGCTAGTGCGCTAGCTGACGGACATCTGGAATCGATCTATTTTGGGTTTCCCTGACGCCATCGGCCTGGCGAAGCGCCCGCCTCCCCTTCGCTTTGGTAGCTACCTCAGCCTGCACTCTTTTTAAAGTTTTACCATGGGATGGGCCTCAGCCATCAATCTGTTAGTCTGCTCTACATTTATATAACATTTAGTTCGCTTTCTCTCTTTGCTTCTAATCTGCGGTTATGTTTTGGTTGTGTTAGTTGTGTTCTAGCTGGTCTCCAGTAGTTGGGCTCTAGCTTGCCGACCATAACCGTGGTTGTTGGCTAGGCTGGCTAGGCTAATAGCTAGTTGGCTAAATAGCTGAGATTAGGAGCACACTCTTAAAGGGAGTGCTCCTAATCTCAGTTTGTTACCTGTATAAAAGACACCTGTCCACAGAAGCAATCAATCAATCAGATTCCAAACTCTCCACCATGGCCAAGACCAAAGAGCTCTCCAAGGATGTCAGGGACAAGATTGTAGACCTACACAAGGCTGGAATGGGCTACAAGACCATCGCCAAGCAGCTTGGTGAGAAGGTGACTACAGTTGGTGTGATTATTTGCAAATGGAAGAAACACAAAAGAACTGTCAATCTCCCTCTGCCTGGGGCTCCATGCAAGATCTCACCTCGTGGAGTTGCAATGATCATGAGAACAGTGAGGAATCAGCCCAGAACTACACAGAAGGATCTTGTCAATGATCTCAAGGCTGCTGGGACCATAGTCACCAAGAAAACAATTGTTTTGTGGTCAAATGAGACCAAAATGGAGCTCTTTGGCATCAACTCAACTCGCCGTGTTTGGAGGAGGAGGAATGCTGCCTATGACCCCAAGAACACCATCCCCACCGTCAAACATGGAGGTGGAAACATTATGCTTTGGGGGTGTTTTTCTG
>QNTS01003185.1:101930-121775 GCA_003317085.1 Hucho hucho
AGCCTGGAGGGACTAGATGCCGTACAGGTAGCCTGGAGGGACTAGATGCCGTACAGGTAGCCTGGAGGGACTAGATGCCGTACAGGTAGCCTGGAGGGACTAGATGCCGTACAGGTAGCCTGGAGGGACTAGATGCCGTACAGGTAGCCTGGAGGGACTAGATGCCGTACAGGTAGCCTGGAGGGACTAGATGCCGTACAGGTAGCCTGGAGGGACTAGATGCCGTACAGGTAGCCTGGAGGGACTAGATGCCGTACAGGTAGCCTGGAGGGACTAGATGCCGTACAGGTTGCCTGGAGGGACTATCTAGAGAGCTTGTTGGAGTGAGACTCACAAGACCATTTCCCCATGTTGTTGTAATAACCACAAGCCCTTTATGACCAGGACAGAATGTGATGAATGTGCCCAGGTTCCAAAATCTACCCTCTGTGGCGTGTCTTAATATTCACTCTCACCAGCCTGTTATGTCCACTGTTAGGTCCTCACACCAAGTATTTCATATCTACTCATGTTGTGTTTTTCCCTTCCCGCAACCCATAATTGTAATGAATTTGTTTTACATGTAGGCCTACAGTAGAGAAAGATAAATGTCATTTTCCCCCAACATGTTTAACCTTGCTCATCGGTTATCTTGGTCTGTTGTGTTGTACAATGTAGGCCTTCGATTTTCGGTCTTACAGTCGTCCAAAATGGAACCTTTTGCTTACTGTATGTAATGCACTACATTTGACCAGTGCTAATCTCTCTTTGATAATTGGTCACATACTGCACATTGTGTATCCACATTTTAAGTACCATCTTAAGTCCCGTTATTGCTCATGCGTGCAGGTATTCGTCATTCATCTCTTACCAGGATGTTTATCCCATGTTTAGCTGGGCTTTGGCATCATTTACCAGTAGAGCAGTTAACCCACTGTTCCTTGGCCGTCATTGTAAATAAGAATTCAGATGATAAAGCAGGACTTTCCAGCAGTGGATCAACAGCATTGTTTTATACCCCGGTGACTCAACTGTTTATCTGACCATAGGAAATTGGAATACCTGTGCAAACCTCTCTTATGGCTTGAATGGAGACTATCCTCCTGTGGAAGAGTGGTCTATAAACATGTAAAAGGGGGCAGTGGGGATACTCTTACCTCACCCCACAATGTCAGGCATACACACTAGAGCCCTGCACAGGAATGAATTTTAAGACCCAGCCCTACCCATGCCCACAAAGGTCAGGCCCTACCCCAGCCATGCCCACAAAGGTCAGGCCCTACCCCAGCCATGCCCACAAAGGTCAGGCCCTACCCCAGCCAGGCCCGATTGCTTTTGCCAAATGATAGGAAATCAGAAATAACTTCCTTCGTTAGTATCCATTAGGCACAGCTATAATGACAATCTGGATGGGGTCCAATGGGGTAAATGCAGATGGATAAACCCCCAACTGTGCTAGGTTAAAGTTTGGGCAATCTTTGGAATTGGGCAATCTTGCAGTTTAATATGTACAAAATTAACCTCTTTCCCAAATAGCATGATGGTCATGACTTTCTTAGATGAAAGGTGAGGTTTACTTGGCCCCAGACAATAATTCTGAGATCCAGTTTCAGTAAGGAGACATTAACTTGGCCCCAGACAATCAATCAGATCCTGTTTCAGTAAGGGGACGTTAACTTGGCCCGAGACAATCATTCTGAGATCCAGTTTCAGTAAGGAGACATTAACTTGGCCCCAGACAATCAATCAGATCCAGTTTCAGTAAGGAGACGTTAACTTGGCCCCAGCCATCAATCTGAGATCCAGTTTCAGTAAGGAGACGTTAACTTGGCCCCAGACAATCAATCTGAGATCCACTTAAGTTTCAGTCATGGGATTTTTTTGTTGCTTTTACCCCTGAGCTAATTAATCCCACATGGCAGAAGGGAGGATAGATCACAGGCTGAACACTTTACTACAATTTTTTTTATCTCTCTCTTTCTTTCTTTCTTGTTTCTTCTCAACTATTATTTTTACCCTGTTAACAGTTCCACGTTCGCTTGCAGCTGATGCAATCATTCAGTCTGCCTGGAATAGAGGACTGGGAGACACGTTACCAGATATTACTAATCTAATCTTTTATCTCATTGCCCATTTTCATTCTCAGCTTAAAGAAAAATTCCAAAGAGCGGCCAAACTACCCAGAACTCATGGTGAGTGTGGAGATCTCCCGTTATGTGGACACAATAATGTGTCCTCTTGCATTTACTATTAGTTCACCACTAGATGGCAAACTTAGTCCAGTGATACATCATGTTTTGTAATCATCTCCCCACTTCATTTACATTTTTATCCAATCAATGCTATTGATTATATATCAAACTGTTGTTGAGGATATTATTTTAATGTTATATTTGATTCTGCATAAATCAGTCTCCTTCTCTTCTCTCCATCCCAGCAACATCCCTTCTTCATCTCCCATGAATCTTTAGACACCGACGTGGCTAGCTTTGTCAAGGTCATCCTCGGGGACTGACGAGCGCCCTGATCTAACCCAACCCAATGCTCTGACCAATGGCCACGGGGGAGGCGGACCTACAACAACAAAAAAGCACCAATCACAAACCCTATTACCTGCGGGACTCCACCCCCTCCCTAGTTCCCGACACCTCCCTTTGGCACAGTGCAGATGGACATTAGAGGAACTCAGAGGAACTGAGTGAGGAGTTATCCTTAAGGCCTTAAGGCCCTTGCATATTAGATATGGGGAAATTACTGGAATTTTCAGGATTGGAGCACCGGCCCATATATAATCTGGATTAATTTAAATGTATAATAATAGCTGTATGAAATGTGATCACCACCCCCCCTTGACCTCTAAATTTGTCCCACTCTTGTTACTGTACTAGACCCAGTACTAAAACATAGATTTCATTGTTAGATGCTAGTGAATTAAGCAACGTTTGGATTATGCCCTGTCCTATACAGTACCACAGTATGAGTCATAATACCCAGCAAACCTAGCAGTGTTTTTCCACCATTCATTTTTCCCCATTGGGGATTTTAGAAAAACTTAAAATAAGGGCTGTGTTTTGTGTAGACTTACCGTGCCATGACGTTTTGATAACCATGTAAATCTCTCTCGGACAAGGTGACTTATCAATATATTTGCCTGTATTTACCCCCCCCCCCCAAAGTAAATGCTAATTAGCTGCTAATGTTGCTATCATTAAGATCTACAAATGTCGTGATGATCTGGACGAGAATCGAGGTGAGGGGAGGACGGCTCATAATAATGTCTGGATACCATTCCATTTATTGTGTTCCAGCAATTACTATAAACCCATCCTCCCCAATTAAATTGCCACCAGCCGCCTGTGCTCTGAAAAATTATATAATGTTAGTAATAAATAAATTGGCTACATTTCTTTAAATGGGCAATTATGTGAAGTGTCTTTTGCAAGTTTTAAATTGACACAATACCTGTTAGCAAAGGTGTCTATTTTTAAAAATATTTTTTTAGTTTATGTAACTTTATTTGATGTGCAGGAGCTTGCAGGGATTTGTAATTTGTGTGATGTCTGCTTTGACGCTAATAAGCGTTTTTTGAATCTGAGAGTAAATATATCTGAATATATTGATAAAAGTCACCTTGTCCTTAGAGAGATTTATTTACATGGTTATCAAAACGTCACGCCGGGGTAAACACAGCTCTTATTTTAAGTGTTTCTAAAATCTCCTATGGGAAAAACAATTGGAACCATTTCCCTGTTTGACCGCTAAGTTTCATGGGTATTATGACACCTCCACTGTGGGTCTCTATTGGTCAATCCCTGAAATATTTTCAAACCCAGTTTTTTTTTTTCTTTAAACAACTGAAAGTGATATGAATATATATCGATGTATAATCTCAATGTTTGTATTATACTCAAGCTCAAGTGTTGCATTGGTTTACTAATTCACTGCATGTACAGAAAATATCTAATATAGAATGGACTGGTATCAGTCGCCTTTGAAAGACCGAGATGTTCAGATTCTCGACTGTCCAGTGGTTAAGCAGTACAACAAGGTCTCAGTCAGAAGTGCAGTGGGTTTGTCAAAGAAAGTTACTGCACTTTGCTCTCAACTGCTCTCTCATGTATAGGTCTACTACGCATTGTGGGCTTTGTGTGTGTGTGTTCAGTGTGTCTGTGTGTGTGTGTGTGTGTGAGGAGCGTGCGTCTGTGTTTATGTGGGCGCCTTCTATGAGTGTTACACGTGTTTAAAGTGAGGTATATGTGGTTTTTGTGGTCCTAGTCACTTCCTGAATATTCTTCTCTTCTGAGCCAGTCACAATACTCTACCCACTGTATGTTGAACTGGAATAGAATAATAGTATACTGATATTATTATTATTATTTATTAAATAGCTTATTTATGTATACTGATGAGATACAGTATACTGATATATTAACTGCTGTTTTCCCTTTGAAAACTTAGTATTAACAATATACCATCTTATTTTACTGTGTGTGTGTGCGCGTGTGTGGGTGTGTTGTGTCATTCTTGACAGAATGCTTTACTGAAACAGTTACTCATAACACAAGCCTTATCTGTGCCTTTAAAAATACAGAAAACAAAATAACTGTTGCCAGGTATTCAACAAGGCCCCCCCCCCCCCCCCCCACACACACACTTTATTCACTCGGCATGTGCCCCTTTCTGTCCAATGGGGTACCCCTTTTGGCTCAAGAACACCCCCAGAGGCAAAACCATAATGTACAGTCCTTTTGTTCAGTGTTAACTCCTCCACATGACTCTATATATCATCAAATCTACTCTACCTGCTAACCACTGCAGGAGCATATAGACTCACAATTAGCTTGCACAATTAGCTGCACTTACCCCTCCCTCCTCCACATGTTTCTATATCATTACGTTTACCTACTTGGACTGCAGTATCATATCAACTCACCACTTGCTTGCATAGGTTGCAAAATTTAGTTGTTAGCATACTCTCTCACCCCTCTCCACCCCTCCCTCCTGACCAAACCCAGTCTACTAGATTGTGACAGTCATGCCAGTCTTTGGTTTCACAACTGTGGGATGAATAGAGTCTGGCGTATACAGTGGTAGTTTGATGCTGTGTCAAAACACATACAACTCATTTACATGAGATTTAAAATGCATTTAAAAAAAAAAACACTTCTGAAACTCCAGTCTTGTTTGACGGAAGCCTTTTGGTTGTTGCTTGTTATTCTTGTGGTGGCTGATACTGTATAGAGGCCACTGTCTGTTACTTTCTGCTGCTTTCTGAGTGACTGGCAAGATGGCTGATGCTCTTGAGCCTCTGTAAATGGTATGATGTGGGAAAATGGGAAGGCAGGATATTATCACATTTCAATAATGAAATGCACAGTTCTCTTTTTTTGCTTTCGTGTGTGTGTGTGTCCTGCTTTTGAAACTTTCAACGGTTCTTTTAGCAAACAATTTATATCGTATTTCAATGTTGCTTAACGAGAGAACAAATATATTACAAACTCCAGACATTCATACATCTATTCCTGTCTTGTATTCATTTTGCATATTAGGCACAGATTTGAATATGTTGTAACTTAGTGTTAGGGCAGCTGTGTTATTCTGTTCTACCTTGGTGTTGACTCCGAGTCCTGCTATTCTCTTTTGTCCAGTTCTGTTCTGTCAACTATACAAACATCCATGCATTGATGTCCTCCGCTTGTCTGTAGAGACAATCAGCCCTGGCCTATAAAACCTTTCCTGTCCTTCTTATCTATATGTGCTGTTGTAGCACCTTCCTCTTGCCACCACCATCCAAGAGCCCAGACCGTTACCAACCCCCCTGCATTCAACCACCATCCAAGAGCCCATACCATTACCATACCCCCTGCATTCAACCACCATCCAAGGGCCCATACCATTACCATACCCCCTGCATTCAACCACCATCCAAGGGCCCATACCATTACCATACCACCTACATTCAACCACCATCCAAGAGCCCATACCATTACCAGACCCCCCTGCATTCAACCACCATCCAAGGGCCCAGACCATTACCAACCCCCTGCATTCAACCACCATCCAAGGGCCCAGACCATTACCAACCCCCTGCATTCAACCACCATCCAAGGGCCCAGACCATTACCAAACCCCCTGCATTCTACAGTAGTGGATCTATTGTGCTTTGCCCCTTGGCATGACCGGTACAGGCAGCTTCTGAAAGCCACTGAGATCTTCAAGATCAATGTCTCTTTTGAACAGTGTTCCACTGTTGACTACTAAAAGCCTGTTCTAATGGTCGTGTTGCATAACTGTTACTGACTTCTGTTGATCCAATGTTTTATAATATTAGATAGATTATATGCTCATAAGATTCAAGTCGTAAAACCAAAATACTGCTTTATTATTATAACTAATGGTGTGTCCAGAAATCTCTGGCCATCTCCCTCAATTTTGAATTGGTCACATCATCCTTGCTTTATTTTGTAATTTTTTTTGTATTTTTTATAAACTCTTTCTCTCTCACACTGTTCCTGTCTGTTCCTAGAAAGAGCTCCAAGTCTTAATGTGGCCACCCACTGATGTCCTGGCCAGGTCCCTAATAGGCCCAGTCTCCTCTCTATTCTTCACACACCCTCATCATCACTCTGATTTATTCATTGAGTTGGCCAAGGAGCTGGAACACATGAGTTCAGGCTGAGGAGAGAGAGACTAATTCATGGACATGGTGTCTGTGCCCACCTATTCCTTTGTGACATGACTCTTACTATCAAATCAAACCACTAGCCAGAGCCCACGCAAGATGTGCAATATTTGGTTCTGTGTGCCAAGATTTGTGCCCTGATTAGGCGATGATGGGCTGGTAGTAGAACACAGGTTGTTAGTGATGCTGTTCCCATCTGCTAGTTATCATATCAGTAATTTGTATACTTTTTATTGGGATTTTATCTTTGCTTGATGCTGTTTAGGCCCATCTTCGAACACTGAAAAGCTTTAATTTAGTTTGCATCATATAACGTTTCCTACCGCTTGTATTTGGTGAAAGGAAGTTTTAGCTCAGCCGATGTTAGGGGCAGTTTGTGTGGTTACTGTAATTTTTTTTTAATGTATTTTATTTAACCTTTTATTTAACTAGGCAAGTCAGTTAAGAACAAATTCTTATTTACAATGACGGCCTACCCCGGCCAAACCCCGGACAACACTTGGCCAATTGTGCGCCGCCCTATGGGACTCCCAAACACGGCCGGGTTGTGATAAAGCTTGAAATCGAACCAGGGTCTGTAGTGACGCCTCTAGCACTGAGATGCGGTGCCTTAGACCGCTGCGCCACTCAGGAGTTTGAATTTACTAGAGGTATGATTTCAAGTGTCATTGTTGAAGTTGATTGATATGATATATTATTGGTTCTTTTTGTCACATACAGTTGTTAATATTGCATTTTTGTTGGGGATAGTGCTCAGTTTTATTCTGACTGTATAGTGTGTGTGTGTGTTGGGGGGGGGGGGGTTCTATTCTTGCAGGGATCTGAACTCCAAATATTCCAACAAGGATAATTCTCATTTTCCCACATCCCCATGAGGACAAAGGCTATTTTAGGCTTAGGGGTTAGGGTTAGTGTAAGAGGTTTGGGTTATGGTTACGAGTTAGGGTTAGTGTAAGAGGTTTGGGTTATGGTTACGAGTTAAGGTTAGGGTTAGCTCTTAGGGAAAATAGGATTTTGAATGGAAATACATTTTAGGTCCCCATGAGGATCAAAGAACATAAGATGTGTGTGTTATGGGACATGTCTAATACAGTCAGCACGGACCTCCAGCCTATCCACTATCTTTATCCAATGTGTTCCTGAACTGAGCTGGAGGGCAGTGCTATCTTTATCCAATGTGTTCCTGAACTGAGCTGGAGGGCAGTGCTATCTTTATCCAATGTGTTCCTGAACTGAGCTGGAGGGCAGTGCTATCTTTGTCCCCTCTGTTGAACTGAGCTGAACTCTCCTGGAAGATACTAAGACCAGTCACGTCTGACACACACACACACACACACACACACACACACACTCAGTAGGCTCTCCCAGGGAGCCAGACGTGCATGATGGAAGGATGATTTTCTGCCTCTCTCTCGTGTGTGGGTTGGTCGGTGTGTGTGTGTGTGTGTCAGTTCAAGTCTGTGATTCTATTTGCGTGCTTGTTAGTAGTACCCACCTGCTGTTGAAATTGTCACCCAGGGTTTGTCATCGTGGCAGGACGTCACAGTGGAAAATATGTCCAGTCAACTATCCATTTTGTTTTTCCCAGCCGTGTATTTTGGGACTTTGTATTGGTAAAACGGGAATTCTTCTTTCGGGAATTGGAGGGTCAGTTATTAATTTAAAAAGTCACAGGTTAAACAGGTAGGGATGTCTGAAAAGTTTAAAACTAAGAATCATAGGATGCTGTTTTTGTCACCATCTTCCTCATCCTCTTCCTTCTCATTTCTGATAAAACCAGTGACATGATGACGTCCCATCCAAACTGGAAATTAAATGCTTTTTGTCAGTTTGACCTTTCCCCATTGTTAATGGTAGTTTCTGGAATACAGCTGTTGTCTTCTCTACTCAAACATCATACAGCCCTCGTTTCAGAAGTTGTAAATTAGTCGTAATCAAAAAACAAATTGCTGTTCTGTTATGCATTTGCCAGACTGTATCAAGTGTAAATCTGTTGTGTTTGAAGTGTGTGAAAACTATGCTTTTGTTTTCACACATTATTGCAAAACATTTTTGCTTAAATGTTCTTTGTTAAGGTGAGCTGTGTAGCCATCAGACTCACTTTGTTGGAATATGGAAACTTGTGAAACTTAGAGCTTAGTGTCTCTGTGGCCAATGGATATCTGGCTGCAGGTACAGTACATGCAGCTGTGCTTGACTTGTGTTGTGCTCTTTTGTGGGGGATTCGATTCAAGCCAGGCTTGTGTTTTGTGGGGGATTCGATTCAAGCCAGGCTTGTGTTTTGTGGGGGATTCGATTCAAGCCAGGCTTGTGTTTTGTGGGGGATTCGATTCAAGCCAGGCTTGTGTTTTGTGGGAGTGGGATGATGCGAATGCAATTGGGAGGGAGGGTGGATGAGTCCATATTGTCAATGCTGACTGGTTTCAGAAAATACATTTGCAGAGATGGTTTCAAATGCTACTGTAAGTAAAATGGAGAAGACAGAGGGGGCATATATTCTATTATTTTATTGTATGATGGGAGGGTGGGCAGGGGTTACCGTGGCAACATCGTGGTGACCATTGCCTTGGGGAAGTGAAGTTCTCAGTATATTTACACGTTGGTCTCCTTAAAGCTTCTGATTTAAAAAAAAAAAAAAAAAAAAAAAAAGACTGATGCCTGTTTGCTTCTTAGAGCTAAATGAATTTCTATTAAATATTTTAAAAAGATTGCTCAAACTGATTGTGTGCAATTGTAATGATGGGAATTCAATAAAAGGTATTTTTACACAATAATTGTGTGTGTGTGTGTGTGTGTGTGTGTGTGTGTGTGTGTGTGTGTGTGTCCACTTCCTTTCTCATTCTTCGTTGTGTCTTTCTGAGAAGGCCAGCCAGGACCGGGGCAAGGAGGACTTCCTGTCTCTGAGAAGGCCAGCCAGGACAGGGGCAAGGAGGAAAAAGGCATTTTGAGTTTTTTTTTTTTTCTTTCTGCTCTTTTAACGTTGAGCCATACTGACGGACTGAAATCTGTCGACAACAGAGAAAAGAGGTTTGTTACGTAGTACTGACTGACGTATAACAGTTAGTGGTTCCTCCTTTAAACGTTGCGAGCTTACACCGCGGGACTTGGAGGTACCCAGCGTCACGGCTTCATTGCTCCAGACCACCACAAGGGGGAGTTAGAGCACTCTATGCATTTGGGTCCCAAGGTTTTTTATATGACCAATCATATCGAGTGGTTCCAATTACGAATTTGAAGCGAAGCCACCCGTCCCTGGTGAATTTCTTCAGCAAAGATGGCTGACAAAACATTACGGGGGAAGCAAACGTAAGTAATTATAACGTCATAAAGAGTCAAGCAAAAAAATTACAATTGAGAGGAATATGTTAGTTAATGTAGAGACAAACGATTGTTCATATTTTTTTATCATAAAGTTCATTTACAAAAATCTATATTTAGCAAGTTTCTTTTCAGTCATATCCAATACCAGATGTATCAAACTCCATTATTTGAAAGATGCTGTGTCTGCATGTATGTATTACAATTATACACTTCAACAGTGTTTACCACTCCTGCTCCTGGGACATCAATGATTACACATTGTAACTATGCAAGACTAGAAACAATATTTAAGTAAAGGCTGATTTGTAGTTCATATATACAGAATAAAAAAACAGTACATCCTGCCAGCACGCCCACAAGCATGCTGAATGACGCGTGGAAGAGAGCGAGGAACGAGATGGGAGTAACAATACAGGCCATTTGCTCTGAGACCAGCATAATAATGTAATGAAACAAGCAGGGAGCAGGTTTCGAACCCTCAACATTCTAGCGCGAAGTCCTGCACGCTATCGACTGATGTATTAATTGGGGTTGGGGCCGATTGTGGCTAAAAACACTTTATCAATTGGAATCTTTAACGTGTGGAAAGGGGAAAGGGTATTATTATTAGTTTTTCACAAGCATAGCAGGATGGGATATTAGCTGAGCAATAGACTATACAACCTTTACTACAGAATTGTCTAATAGCCGAGCCAGGTGTGAAACCCCCCCCCCCAACTTGAGCTAGGTGTGAACCCCAACTTGCAACAAATCATTTGTATCTATCTTTCCACATCTACCTACACACGTACTGTTGAAGTCGGATGTTTACATACACCTTAGCCAAATACATTTAAACTCAGTTTTTCACAATTCCTGACATTTAATCCTAGTAAAAATTCCCTGTCTTAGGTCAGTTAGGATCACCACTTTATTTTAAAAATGTGAAATGTCAGAATAATAGTAGAGAGTGATTTTATTTCAGCTTTTATTTCTTTCATCACATTCCCAGTGGGTCAGAAGTTTACATACACTCAATTAGTATTTGGTAGCATTGCCTTTCAATTTTTTAACTTGGGTCAACTGTTTCTGGTAGCCTTCCACAAGCTTCCCACAAGTTTTTTTGGCCCATTCCTCCTGACAGCTGGAGTAACTGAGTCAGGTTTGTAGGCCTCCTTGCACACACATGCTTTTTCAGTTCTGCCCACAAATTCTCTATAGGATTGAGGTCGGGGCTTTGTGATGGCCACTCCAATACCTTGACTTTGTTATCCTTAAGCCATTTTGCCACAACTTTGGAAGTATGGTTGGGGTCATTGTTCATTTGGAAGACCCATTTGCGACCAAGCTTTAACTTCCTGACTGATGTCTTGAGATGTTGCTTCAATATATCCACATAATTTTCCTCCCTCATGGTGCCATCTATTTTGTGAAGTGCACCAGTCCCTCCTGCAGCAAAGCACCCCCACAACATGATGCTGCCACCCCCGTGCTTCACGGTTGGGATGGTGTTCTTTGGCTTGCAAGCCTCCCCCTTTTTCCTCCTAACATAACAATGCTCTTTATGGCCAAACAGTTCTATTTTTGTTTCATCAGACCAGAGGACATTTCTCCAAAAAGTACGATCTTTGTCCCCATGTGCAGTTGCAAACAAGGCTTCTTCCTTGCTGAGCGGCCTTTCAGGTTATGTCGATATAGGACTCGTTTTACTGTGGATATAGATACTTTTGTACCTTCTGTTGTTTGGAAAATGCTCCCAAGGATGAACCAGACTTGTGGAGGTCTACACATTTTTAATTTTTTTTTTAGGTCTTGGCTGATTTCTTTTGATTTTCCCATGATGTCAAGCACAGAGGCACTGAGTAGGCCTTGAAATACATCCACAGGTACGCCTCCAAATGACTCAAACTATGTCAATTAGCCTATCAGAAGCTTCTAAAGCCATTACATCATTTTCTGGAATTTTCCAAGCTGTTTAAAGGCACAGTCAACTTAGTGTATGTAAACTTCTGACCCACTGGAATTGTGATACAGTTAATTATAAGTGAAATAATCTGTCTGTAAACAACTGTTGGAAAAATTACTTGTGTCATGCACAAAGTAGATGTCCTACCCGACTTGCCAAAACTATAGTTTGTTTAACAAGAAATTTGTGGACTGGTTGAAAAATGAGTTTTAATGACTCAAACCTAAGTGTATGTAATCTTCAGACTATAACTGTATGTCATTTAAATATATTCACCCCACCCAGTATTATAATCAAAACTTACCAAAAAGCATGTCGTCCTTGGCTCAGACAGTGTAGTAGTGTGGGCTCAATAGCATCTCATTAGTTTGCAAGATCTTGAGAATCAGCTGTACATGTGATGGAAGAGTGCACTGCACGTGATGGAAAAATGCACTGTGCATGCAGAGGGTTGCTATTCCATTGAATTGGGGATCGTTTAACCAAAATATGCCAAAAGACCTAGAATTGCCTTGTATCCCACAAAAAAAGGTTCACTGTTATAAGCTAATGTTTTTGATGAATTTAAGCAAAATTAACTTCCCATGGAAAACCCTTAAGACCAACCGGCTCGATTCGGTCTTAAGTTACAAAATTAGATTTTTTATTGAATAAAAGTAGAGACTCAGAGATTAGAAAATGGTACATCATACACTACAGTTGAGGAACAATGGGAAAGCAATTCTGCTTTAAAACTTGTAACCCCAGTTTTGAGAAAATGGCCCTTGAATAGTTTGTTAGACCTACTGGAGAGCCCTTCTTTGTCTACACTATTCAGCATCGTCCACACACTCTTAAGCCCATCCATCTCTTTAAGGATTCACACATGAGCCCATGTGCTGAACCGAGTGAGTATGATACTGTACTAATCAGCCAAAGATTTCAAGACTAAAGGCTGGTTTATACTACATCTATTGACGTCTGTAGACAGTTGTCGCAGTGACATCATGAACATACTATTGTTGTCTGACATCAAACTTGTCGTTGTTGTTATGAAAAGTATAAACACAAAAACAGGCGGCCTGGTGGCCCAAAATAGCATAGCTGGTGTATTTCAACACCAATAAACAAATTTGTTTAAAAATAAATGTTGTATATGTCAATATAGCAAACCAGGTAACAGAAAAAAGCTACTTTCCAAACAATGTTTTGGTTCGTTTAGTTAAGTTAGCTGGCTAGCCATTTCAAATAATTACCATATCGTAAAGCTGACGACGTCTTAATTTTCGCAAATTTTTATTCGTTATTACAGGAATATAAACTCACAACAAGATCATTATTCACAAGTTAACGGCAAGGTATTTACAAAAAAATTGCTTACAGTTTTGAGTGTGACTAAATAAAAGCAGGGCATTCTAGGCATTGTTGGATATTGTCTCGTAGAACTTGGATATTGTCTCGTAGGCTCAAAGTAATAATATAATCTGACTCTGGTGCAGGTCATGTTGTTCTTCACATTACCGTCTCTGGTAAACACACACTATATCAAATAAAAGCTTGTTTATTTGTCACAGGCACAGGACACAGAAGGTGTAAACGGTACAGTGAAATGGTTACTTGCATAGTGGAGTCTTTTGCTAGCTAAAGAATGAACCATAATCCCATCTCATAACATTACTACCCTGCATGAATCTGCTGTTAGCTATAGCTAGCCAACTAGCTAGGTTCAATGTTAGCTAGCTAACATTATGCTATAACTAGCAATGTAAATGGCTTTGAGATACAAATTATATTACTACACAGATCATACACGTAACGTTAGCTAGCGAGCCAGCCAGCTAATGTTAGCTAGCTAGCTAACAGTACGCTTTAACTTGCAATGAAAACAACTTTCTGACCAAATTAGAATAATATCTGAAAATGTAGCTTGGTAGACTCTCTTACCTGTATACATGGATTAACGCGTTTGAAGATGTAGTCCTGAGACAGGTGTTTTATACAACAGCCTTCTTCGGTGTCTTCTCTTTTTGACTCCCTTCACATTATTTGCAATCAAACGCCAGAATTTTCTCCATTTCCTTAGCTATCCTACTCTGCTTCCACCGGGTGTTCCACTAATTTCTAAACTCGGTCCTCAAGAAAGTGGAGAGCACTAGCAACACTTATGCAGTTGTTCGTGATAGAAAGTATTACCTAGCTACACATACTGAGCAGCTCAGAGAAGCGTGGTACATGGCAGACAGGATAATAATGAGGTCAGATATTATTATTATTATTATTATTATTATTACTATTACTGTCGGCCTGTGTGTCCTCTGACCTGACCCAGCTAGTCTGTCTGTGACCGACCACCTTGGAAGGCTGAGGTCAGGGGTCCACCTAAGCTGCTATAGCCTCTTTGTGATGTCCAGCTACAGCCGTTTGGAATTCCGCTCTCACTGGAATGTAGGATATAGTTCAACCACATTTAGTTTTGACAACCCTTAACTTTTCTGTGTGCCAACAACGCTGTTGTTCTCCTTGGGCTCTTCAGATGTCATGTTGCGTCCTCTCACCATGGAGTTTGGTCTTGGCCTGACAATGTACTCATAAACAATCTAGGAAGGACAACTTTCACTTAGCTCTGGGAGTGAGGGATGCTTTGACACTGTTATTGTCTCATATAATACTTGTTGCCCATCAGTTGAACACTGACTTCTGGCCTTAGTACACACCTGTTGATGCCATAATCAGATGTGGTTGAACGATAACTCTTAAGATCTGTGTCAACCAGCCCTCATGTATGCCAAAGAAGGAAAATCAGATGACTCATTCTGTTAAGGTTCTAAAAATGTCTAAATATGCCCCCTGTTATCCTCTCACAAAATGTTGTGCCATTTTTGCACGTGCATATTGTATGTCCACGGTGCACTCTAACTCTAGGTAATGTTCCTGTACGGCCCAGCGGGGTCCTGGGTTGTGTGAGTACTATGTTGCCTCGTCTATGCCCTGGTTTAAATTTCACTATATAAGCCACTGTCTTCCCATACTGACAGTTGATGATGTCATGGAAACTACTCTTTCTGAATGCACTTAAACATTTGAGAATGATTTTGTAATGAAATGCAGCCTGTCTCTCTTTTTGGTAAGGGGGGGGGGGGGGGTTGAGGTGGAGAAGGAGGGGGTTCAGTTGGGTTCATGTTCATTAAAACAGAATCTACCTGTGTTGAACTTGTACTTTTTCAACATTTATGCTTTTATGTAACCAAAAGCAGCCCTTTACATCCTCCCTGGTCGAAGGCAAGAATTCCCTCTGCTCTACCTCTGATATTTAAAAAAATAATAAAACGCCTGTGGGGAAAAGAAAAGAGAAGGCCATTAATGCACATTTTACATCCCAGCCGGACACAGCTTTTAAATCCTCTCACTGTACATATATCACAGAACAAAGACTTACGTGACCCTTTCATTCTGCAACCCACGCCCTGCACTCTCTTTCTGCAGCACTACCCAGTTTAAACATAACAGGGAGCCACTTAGGCCTGTGGGGTTAGTAGCCGTGTGATGACTGACGTAGTCAGGACCAGTGGATATTTGTATTCCAGTTAGAGGAGCAAAAAAAAAAGGCCCAGCTAAAGCACAAGGTCTGACACAAAGATAAAAGTGCTTCAGGAACTCTTTACAGAACCCTCTTTCACCCGTGTCTTACATGTCATCCCAAATTCACCAAAGGTCTGTAATTGACCGAGAGATCGCAAAAGTAACTTTGCTGAATAACAATGGAGGTTTTGTAAGGAGAGAATGTGTGTGTGCGTGATTGTGTGTCCATAGTAGAGAGAGTAAGCTAGTGAGAGTTGGAGTACATCTTCTGAAATGGTAACTGAGCAAAGTTGAACTTGTTCAGAGGGGGGGGTTTAGACAGGAGCTTGTGCACCTGCGTTTAGAGTAGCTTCTTGGGAAAGGGAAGGAAACAGGACATGAAATTCAAACAACATCCTGTTGCTTCCCCCCACCCCACCCCACCCCCTATCCCTGGGCTGTTTGTTCTGCTTTTATTCCTGCCTCCTGTGTAGAAAATGGGAAAGAGATGAATCAGGGTGGAGAAGGGGGTGGGGAGGGGTCTCTTCCTGCTTCCTGGTATATGCTCATCTGCACTATATCCATTGGCCTGACTGACCTGACTGACTGACGCACTCACTGACTCTTAACCATTCATCTTTTTTATTCAAATCTGGGTTTGTAGACTGGGTGAACCGACGGGAATGGAAGGCAGAATGGAAGCGGATCCTGTTGTGAATGTGGGAAACGTGATTCCCTGCCGCCGTTTGTGTGTGTGTCAGTTCACGTCTGTCAATCTATTTTCCCGAGTGTGTTTGTCTATGAACCAGAGAGCACGTCCTTATCTGTAAATATAGCTGACGAGGTATGAGCAAGCTTTCTAGTCAGTCACTTCAAAACGAAGGATCCTCTTCCTTGTTGGAATAGTGTAATACAAATGACAAAATACTCAGAAGTAATTTAAATACTGTGCGTGCGTGTGCGCTTGTGTTTGCGTGTTCACAAAAGCAAAGAAGGGAAGACGGTCGATTCTCACCCTTTTCTATTTGGTTAATGATTGAAGAAACACATGTATGAACTACAGTATGCCTGTCGGTGCAGCCAAGAGCAATTCAAGCACGAATAAACTTGTGCTTTGCAAATCAGCCTGCCCTGTTGATTCCTGTCAGATAGTCCCATCTAGCACATTTGGTTCCTCGGAAGGTGTGGGAATGTACGTTTTTGGTTTCACATCTGATGTGGGAAGCCATACGTTTCCCGACCGTTTTCTAAACGTTCTGAGAACAGAAGTGAAAATTTCACCTGTTCTGGGAATGTTTATTTTAATGTTTCACTCTGGTTCCTTAAATGTTTCCTGGGAGGTTTTATTAACACTGAGAACGGAAATTAAAGGTTATTTGGAGGTAATTAAATAACACTGAGAATGGAAATGATAAGTTATTTGGAGGTTTTTGAATTACTTCCTTAACTTTCATTGAATGTTTCATTACAACTTTTAATACTGCTAGCTTATTTTTAGGTAAACTCATTTGATCTCCAAGCACAGATTGATTGGAAATTAATTTCCTTAGACATTAATCATCATAATTGTTTTTATATTGTGACATGGCATCAGTGAGATTTGAACCTATTACAGTATCTTCTGTTGTATATCCATGGAATTAGTCCACAGCGCCACCAGGATGGAGCTACAATGCCGTGTTTTTATACACATATAAAGCTGTTAATTTTAGTCAATTCAAACAGACCCCATTTCAAATGAAACAAGCACTCAAAACAAGATAGAGGATTAGAGTTTATTGATGCTGAGAACGGAATATATATGTTTTTAAATAGCATTCTTAGAACGTTCTGTGAAACGTTACTAAAGTGTTCTTGTGTTTTTTATGGAAGGTTTTCTTAACGTTCTCTGAACTATGAGAACATTCCCAATTTTAAACCAGTTGGAGAACATTCGTAGAACATTACCAACATTTAAATGAAATGTAACCATGTTTGAACTTTTAGGAAAAATTATGTTTAACTAATGAAATACCAAGAAAATTCAGTTTTCTTGTCAAGTAAATGTGCAGAGAATGTTCCAAAGCCAAGCAACTATCCCGCACTATTCCCAGAAAATTGTGGAAAGGTTGTAGGCAAAATATCCATAGGACAAGGACACTCTCACCATCTCCAAGAAACATATATATGGTTCTCAGAACATTAAGTGCTGTGTACAAGTACACTTGTTAGTGTAAGATGCACATGCTCAATTTTAGGAGTTGATGGTTCCCACACACACGCACACACATGCACACACACGCAGTACAGTGACCACAGAGAGTGGAGGAAGTGGAGCCCTGCTAAACAGGAAGTGACTGTGTTCCGGTTGTGTGGTGGAAGAAGAAGTGTTAAAGTTATTAGCTGAATTGGAGCAGGGTTTTTAGGGGCATCCTGTGCACAACTAGTGCTTCCTGTCACAAAACAACAACACAGCAGATTGGAGGAGAGGGGAAGGTAGAGGGAGAGGTGGGCAGAGGGAGGGGAGAGCAGGGGAAGAGGAGAGGAAGGGAAGGGGGAGAGGAGAGGGGAAAGTTGAAGGGAGAGGAGAAGATATATACTATAAGATATTGGACATTTGACTTGACTTCTGTACTCACTGACAAGCCAACACATTAACCCACCCCTCCCAGATACAGGACCTCTGTACTCACTGACAAGCCAACACATTAACCCACCCCTCCCAGATACAGGACTTCTGTACTCACTGACAAGCCAACACATTAACCCACCCTTCCCAGATACAGGTGCAGACACTCAGGGAAACTCAATGTAATAGAGGAATATGTGTGCCACTGTATCCACATCCTATACACAGTTTCCTGTCTGCAATCACATGGATGGAAAGTTAATGTTTGACATTTTACACAAACACACATGCTATGTACAATTACTGACAAAAGAGCATCTGACTAGTCTTCATTATGAAATGGAGAATGTGAGAAAATGTGTGTGTGAGANGACTTCTTTACTCACTGACAAGCCAACACATTAACCCACCCCTCCCAGATACAGGACTTCTGTACTCACTGACAAGCCAACACATTAACCCACCCCTCCCAGATACAGGACTTCTGTACTCACTGACAAGCCAACACATTAACCCACCCCTCCCAGATACAGGACTTCTGTACTCACTGACAAGCCAACACATTAACCCACCCCTCCCAGATACAGGACTTCTGTACTCCCTGACAAGCCAACACATTAACCCACCCCTCCCAGATACAGGACTTCTGTACTCACTGACAAGCCAACACATTAACCCACCCTTCCCAGATACAGGTGCAGACACTCAGGGAAACTCAATGTAATAGAGGAATATGTGTGCCACTGTATCCACATCCTATACACAGTTTCCTGTCTGCAATCACATGGATGGAAAGTTAATGTTTGACATTTTACACAAACACACATGCTATGTACAATTACTGACAGAAGAGCATCTGACTAGTCTTCATTATGAAATGGAGAAAGAGAGAAAATGTGTGTGTGAGAGCGAGTGTGAGAGAGACTGTGAGAGAGACTGTGAGAGTGTGTGTGTGAGAGAGTGTGTGAGAGAGACAGTGTGTGTGTGTGTGAGAGAGTGAGAGAGTGTGTGTGAGAGAGAGAAAGTGTGTGTGTGAGAGAGGGAATTTGTGAGAGAGCGAGAGAGAGATGGAAAGTTAATGTTTGACATTTTACACAAACCCTCTCTCTCACACACATTCTCTCTCTCACACACACACACACACACTCTCTCTCTCACACACTCACTCAATTACTGAAATGGAAAAATAGAAAATGTGTGTGTTTGTGTGAGTGTGTGAGAAAATTAATGAGAGAGAGAATGTGAGAGTGTGAGTGTGTGAGAGAAAATTAGTGAGAGAGAGGGAGAAAAAGATTGTGAGAGTGAGTGAAACAGAGATGCACTTTCTCCTTTACTGTGATAAATATTCCTCACCGAGAGATTCATTATTCACAGAAATGACTACATTTATTCCAAATTTTAACTTATTAAAGCCATAGGAAAAACTAAAAATACTCATGGGCGAAGGAGCAATGGCTCCTCTGGCAGCCAAACATGTATTTGCCTGCCATAGCCTGAGGGACACTGAATAGTAACATCTGCATAGTAAACAGTAACTTACTTATTATTGCTGTTAATGTTATTACTATTATTATTGTTGTTTATCATTCCAAATAGTAGTGGCATGGGTAGTAGGGTGATGGTAATGGTAGCAGTTTAATGATGGTGGGGGTGGTAGTAGTGGTAATGATGATGGTAGTAGGGTGATGGTAATGGTAGCAGTTTAATGATGGTGGGGGTGGTAGTAGTGGTAATGATGATGGTAGTAGGGTGATGGTAATGGTAGCAGTGTAA
>QNTS01003186.1:6750-40803 GCA_003317085.1 Hucho hucho
TAGTCCCTCCTAACAGAACATTATATGGGGTAAGGGTCTAGTCCCTCCTAACAGAACATTATATGGGGTAAGGGTCTAGTCCCTCCTAACAGAACATTATATGGGGTAAGGGTCTAGTCCCTCCTAACAGAACATTATATGGGGTAAGGCTCTAGTCCCTCCTAACAGAACATTATATGGGGTAAGGGTCTAGTCCCTCCTAACAGAACATTATATGGTGTAAGGGTCTAGTCCCTCCTAACAGAACATTATCCCCATGTCTTTCCCTCACACAGATGCATTGATATGAATATAGTGTTGTTGTTTTGTATAGATGATCACTTTTATCACTTGTTCAGAGGCCTCCTGGAAGTACACATCTCAGGACATTATTGCTCTGTTGTCAAGATGCCACCCTCATTACACTACAGTATGTAGCCATGTTGTCCAATGTCAACCAGGAGAGAACATACAACCAACCACACATACACTTTTTGTATTCAAGTAAGACGAATCTCCCTCTCTACTGCTTCTCTCTTGTCCTCAGTCTTTTTTTCTTTTTTTAATATTGCCAAGTTTCCACAAATGGGTGGCGGAGGTAGAAATCAACTGTGAAAATAACTAAACTTTGGGTCAACCTGAAGGCTGCTAACCCCAGGACTCTCCACAGACTGTCCCTTCCCCAAGCTGAGGCTCTCTCCCTGGGCAGCTCAGCCCTCGCTGGGTCCCTAGCTCTCCCTGGGCCATGGAGGTCCCCCATGGTGTCGCTCAGTGTAAAAGTGCTCTTTTATCTCTGTCTGTGACCTGCATCTAATGTCATGGAGCTGTGTCTCTGTCTGTGACCTGCGTCTAATGTCATGGAGCTGTGTCTCTGTCTGTGACCTGCGTCTAATGTCATGGAGCTGTGTCTCTGTCTGTGACCTGCGTCTAATGTCATGGAGCTGTGTCTGTCTCTTTGTACTCTCAAGTTGTCAAGGAACGACAAACTTTCTGAGACTTGAGAACTAGCTAACTTTTGGATGGATGAATGTGTCAAATCCATTTTCGAATCTTCGAACAAACTTTATCGATCCACTGGAGAAGCTTGTTGTCATCTCTCCTCACACTCTGCAGTATTATAAAACATCACACATAAATAATTAACATATTTCTTTGGTTATATTTTTTTATTTATTTAGGTTTAATTTTCTCATTTTGAGTTTTCACATTTACAGCTGAAGGATATTTAAAAATCTGTTTGAGGAAGAGAAAAAAAATGTACAAAAAAAAAACAGAGTTCCTCAGATGACCAATAGATGCTTCTTTTGGTATATTTTAGTGGGTATAGAAAATATAAATATATATATATATATATATATATAAATATATTATTGATGGTTTTTTTCTACATAGTTGTTGACATTGTGTTTCATGAGGTATTTCCAGTCTGTAGAAAAAATGTTTTTACATGTTTGTCTCTTATGTTTATTTTTTCTAATCCAGAAATCATACTAATAATCATTTGGACTTGTGATCAACCAGAAGCACTTGGTCTTTCCTCTCCGTATCAGATGCACAGTAAGAGGAGGAGGAGGAGCTTGGCTTGGCCCGTTGATATCAAACTGTCTGCTCTAGATAAATAAAGCAGTGTGGTGCAACATGACAACGCTCTGTCTCTCTCCTCATGCGTCTGTTATTGTTTACTATGTAGTTTATTACGTCATGATGTGGTATGTGTGTACAATTGATCTCAGTGAGGTCTTTGTGTATTCAATATACAGTACCAGTCAAAAGTTTGGACACCTACTCATTCAAGGGTTTTTCTACACTGTAGAATAATAGTGAACACATCAAAACTATGAAATAACACATATGGAATCATGTAGTAACCAAAAAAGTGTTAAACAAATCAAAATATATTTTATATTCAAAGTAGCCACCCTTTTCCTTGATGACAGCTTTGCACACTCTTGGCATTCTCTCAACAAGCTTAACCTGGAATGCATTTCCAACAGTCTTGAAGGAGTTCCCACATATGCTGAGCACTTGTTGGCTGCTTTTCCTTCACTCTGTGGGCCAACTCATCCCAAACCATCTCAATTGGGTTGAGGTCGGGTGATTGTGGAGGCCAGGTCATCTGATGCAGCACTCCATCACTCTCCTTGGTCAAATAGCCCTTACACAGCCTGGAGGTGTGTTGGGTCATTATCCTGTTGAAAAACAAATGATAATCCCACTAAGTGCAAACCAGATGGGATGGCGTATCGCTGCAGAATGCTGTGGTAGCCATGCTGGTTAAGTATGCCTTGAATTATAAATAAATCACTGACAGTGTCACCTGCAATGCCCCCCCCCCTACACCATCACATTCACACCTCCTCCATGCTTCACAGTAGGAACCACACATACAGAGATCATCTGTTCACCTACTCTGCGTCTCACAAAGACAGAAAAATCTCGAATTTGGACTCATCAGACCAAAGGACAGATTTCCACCAGTCTAACGTCCATTGCTCGTGTTTCTTGGCCTAAGCAAGTCCTTTAGTAGTGGTTTCTTTGCAGCAATTCAACCAATCTCAATCGCACTTCACACTTCCCTTTCCCACCTGGACAAAAGGAACACCTATGTGAGAATGCTGTTCATTGACTACAGCTCAGCATTCAACACCGTAGTGCACACAAAGCTCATCAATAAGCTAAGGACCCTGGGACTAAACACCTCCCTCTGCAACTGGATCCTGGAGTTCCTGACGGGCCGCCCCCAGGTGGTAAGGGTAGGCAACAACATGTCTGCCACGCGGATCCTCAACACCGGGGCCCCTCAGGGGTGTGTTCTTAGTCTCCTCCTTTACTCACTGTTCACCCACAACTGCGTGGCCAAACAAGACTCCAACACCATCATTAAGTTTGCTGACAACACAACAGTGGTAGGCCTGATCACCGACAACAATGAGACAGCCTATAGGGAGGAGGTCAGAGACCTGGCAGTGTGGTGCCAGGACAACAACCTCTCCCTCAATGTGAGCAAGTCAAAGGAGCTGATCGTGGACTACAGGAAAAGGCGGGCCGAAAAGGCCCCCATTAACATCGACGGGGCTGTAGTGGAGCGGGTCGAGAGTTTCATGTTCCTTGGTGTCCACATCATGGTCCAAACACACCAAGACAGTCATGAAGAGGGCACAACACCTTTTCCCCCTCAGGAGACTGAAAAGATTTGGCATGGGTCCCCAGATCCTCAAAAGGTTCTACAGCTGTACCATCGAGAGCATCCTGACCGGTTGCATCACTGCCTGGTGTGGCAACTGCTCGGCATCTGACCGTAAGAAGCTACAAAGGATAGTGCGTACGGCCCAGTACATCACTGGGGCCAAGATTCCTGCCATCCAGGACCTATGTAATAGGCGGTGTCAGAGGAAAGCCCAAAAAATTGTCAGAGACTCCAGTCACCCAAGTCATACTGTTTTCTCAGCTACCGCACGGCAAGCGGTACCGGAGCACCAAGTCTAGGACCAAAAGGCTCCTTAACAGCTTCTACCCCCAAGCCATAAGACTGCTGAACAATTAATCAAATGGCCACCGGACTATTTACATTGAACCCCCCCCCCTCCATTTGTCCCTCCCCCTCCATTTGTTTTGTACACTGCTGCTACTCGCTGTTTATTATCTATGCAGTCACTTCACCTCTACCTACACGTACAAATTACCTCGACTAACATGTACTCCCGCACATTGACTCTGTACCGGTACCCCCTGTATATAGCCTCGTTATTGTTGATTTATTGTGTTACTTTTTATAATTTTTTACTTTAGTTTATTTGGTAAATATTTTCTTAACTGTTCTTGAACTGCACTGTTGGTTAAGGGCTTGTAAGTAAGCATTTCACGGTAAGGTCTACCTGTTGTATTCGGCGCATGTGACAAAGTTTGATTTGATTTGAAGGCCTGATTCATGCAGTCTCCTCTGAACAGTTGATATTGAGATGTATGTTAAACATATATTTGGACTGCAATCTGAGGTGCAGTTAACTCTAATGAACTTATCATCTGCAGCAGAGGTAACTCTGGGTCGTTCCTGTGGTGGTCCTCATGAGAGCCAGTTTCATCATAGCCCTTAACGGTTTTTGCAACTGCACTTGAAGAAACTTTCTTGACATTTTCCAGATTGACTGACCTTCATGTCTTAAAGTAATGATGGTCTGTCATTTCTCTTTGCTTATTTGAGCTGTTCTTGCCATAATATGGACTTGACCTTTTACCAAATAGGGCTATCTTCTGTATACCAACCCTACCTTGTCACAACACAACTGATTGACTCAAACATATTAAGAAGAAAATAAATTCCACAAATTAACTTTTAACAAAGCACACCTGTTAATTGAACTGCATACCAGGTGACTACCTCAGGAAGCTGGTTGAGAGAATTCCAAGAGTGTGCAAAGCGGTCATCAAGGTAAAGGGTGGCTACTTTCAAGAATATAAAATATATTTTGATTTGTTCAACACTCCTTTGGTTACTACATGAATCCATATGTGTTATTTCATAGTTTTGATATCTTCACTATTATTCTACAATGTAGAAAATAGTACAAATAAAGAAAAACCCTTGAATGAGTAGGTGTGTCCAAACTTTTGACTGGTCCTGTATGTTCACATTCATCTAAAGGCTTAAAAATGTTCTCATGAAGGTGCTATCCCAAGAAGATTGGATAATGATGTATGTACATCATACATACACTGTGTTGCTTTTGACCACGCATTGCATCGTATAGAAAAAGAGTCTTGAAATAGTTTGGACATTACAGTGTAAATGGAAGGGGGAAATGGAGGTTTCAAAATGCATGCAGTACCAACAAGCCAATTCATAGCCTGCAGTGTCTGATTTCTACCACACATGGGCAGTGCAGTCCAAGGTCAGTTCAGGGTAATCTTTACACAGTTCTGTTTATGGCAAAACAAGGTCCAACACATTACACTCAATAGATCCACATATTTGTTATCAACTCAATAATACTCGTTCAGGTGTTGTTGCATTGGTGTCTGTTCGTGACATGAAAAAGGGTTATTGGTGAGTAGTGACAAGTGTTTTTGTGCAACACACACACACACACAGCTGACCTATAAAAGTCAACAAACCCAACTGTCATCTGATGGTTTATCAGCAGATCAGAGAAGCTGAGTGCTATATAAACTTCCAGATCAGAGAAGCTGAGTGCTATATAAACCTCCAGATCAGAGAAGCTGAGTGCTATATAAACCTCCAGATCAGAGAAGCTGAGTGCTATATAAACCTCCAGACTTGGCTCAGACACCACTGTACATTACATTCCTGTAATGCTTGGTCTCATTGGAATCCTTACAAACAAATCAGAACAGAATTTCAAAAAGATAGCCATCTGTTTATTTTCTACACTAGTATGAAAAGGATTTTCTTGGAACTTCAGTAGCAGACTGCAGACAAGTGATAAATACTGTGAAGTATAGGTGGTGTCCTGCTTCTCCACATCCTTGACTTCCTGTCTGTCTCTGAGTCTACTTCCTCCACTGGTCCTTCTCTCCATTGCCCTCCATCTGTCCACTGTTCCCCCTCCTCTCCTTCTTCCCCCTTTCCTCACCCTTCTGCCTCCCCCTCCTCTCCTCCTTCTTCCCCTCATCCCCCCAGATGATGACCTCGTCCCAGCCGTCCCAGCATGCCCAGTACTGGTCGTCGGCCCACGACACGCTGCCCGTCATGCTGACGCTCTTCTTTCGGCGGAACGGCATGGGGCCTCTGTCGGCATGCAGGGGCAAGTTGCTGTACCAGCGTACCGTGTCGACCCCCCTGGGGCCCCTCTGTCGTCCCCTACCTTGAGGCATAGGCGCCAGGGCTCTCTTGTCTGGTCCCTTCATGGATCTCTGCTGATGAGCCTCTCCCTCCTGGTTCTCCCCACTGGTTTCACCGGCCTGGGACAGGGAAGGGTGGGAGGTGTATGGGGTCCACTCCTCCCTCCGCTTCAGCGGAGCCCCCCCTACACCCCTGCCTGGGGTGTTGGCTCTTTTTGCCTGTATCTCTGTCCTCCCTCCTCCAGGCAGCTTGATCACCACAGTGGACTGCTCACCCAAGGCCTCTGTTCTCTTGCAACGCAGCTCACGGCCAATCCCTGTCGCCTTGTCCACTGTCCTCCCCTCAGACCTCCCGGCCCCAGGGGCCACGGGCTCCCTCCTCAGGATGGTGACTCGGGCAGGGTCGGGGCCCCGACAGGCCTCCTGACCCCCAGCTCTGCTCCTCCTGAGGCCCACTGGCTGGTTGATGGTGTCCCCACAGCCATGCTCTGCACTGAGGCCCCTCACCTTGTCTACCCTCACCGTCTTAAAGTCTCTCTGGTGCCCACCAGCCTTCTTGGCCAGTGGCTCCCTTTGCTCTACAGGTGGCCTACTATGGCACTCCATGTTTCACTGTCTGCCAGTCTGTCCAATTATCTGAATGAATGCACAGAAATGACTTTTTAAATTACATTTGGAAAGTTTGACAGTTGGAAGGCTAGGCCTAATTATTTTGGGTTTATTTCAACAGCTAATGTTATTTATGAAAATTGTTAAGCAAGCTACTGTAGCCTAGAGAAACGTTACAGGCTAGGCTAGGCATATCCAGTTCTTTACATAGGCCTAACTATTTGCACATGTATATTGAACCTAAACTTAATTAACTATGTAACTTCAAACTTTCACAGTACCTGTGCATATTTCCTGATGTGGAGAGATGTTGTGATTGAAGAAAATCACAACATGGTTTCCATGGTCACAGACTGAGATGACAGATGTCAAGGATCGTTCCACATCACAGCTGTGGAGAGTTCTAGAATGATGTCACTGGTTGACAACCCAATGCGCATCGACTCCACCCCATTTTCGAACGTTGCTATGGACACAGCCAAACAACGGAAGTGGTAGATTCGACTTCAGCTTTAGTCCCATACTGCAGCTCGCTGATGGAAAACATGGCAGAGTAAATTATTTGATAGTCAATTTGTAGTGTATAAAAGTCAATTTAAGAAGTGTAAGTGTATAAGTGTTAATTTATATTAATTTCAGTCACGTTCGCCAACGTTAGCTAGACTTACTAGTAGGCTAGTTCTGTTGTGATAATAGCATTAATTGTGTTGCGACTTGGTTTAGGTCTGCCCATCCACCAAGCCAAGAACTATAACGATAACGATAAACTATTGGCTACATAACTATGAAACGTTGGTGGGAATCCACACTACAGGACAGTTTATAGTTCTACTGTCCTACACCTGTCAATCAACGGATCAACGCATCCTACTGCAAGCTGCCTATCAACAAGGGGGTAAAACTAGACCATTCATGAGGTCTCTAGGGCACAGATACTGGTTCAGACCATTCAGTGCGTTCAGGGTGGGTTCATTGTCATAGTGACAACTGCAAATAATACTTCATTTAAGCCTAATAAATAATGTACATTTAAGCCTAATAAAAAAGAATATAGTAACTCATTTAAATGTAGCAATTCAACAACATAAGCCATTTAGCCATGCGCATCTTTTAAATAAAATCTAATTGTATTGCTCACATACACATGGTTAGCAGATGTTAATGCGAGTGTAGCGAAATGCTTGTGCTTCTAGTTCCGACAGTGCAGTAATATCTAACAAGTAATCTAACAATTCCCCAATAACTACCTAATATACACAAATCTAAATGGGTGAATGAGAATATGTACATATAAATATATGGATGAGCAACGGCCGAGCGGCATAGGCAAGGTGCTGTAGATAGTATAAAATACAGTATATACATGTGATATGAGTAATGAAAGATATGTAAACAATATTAAAGTGGCATTATTTAAAGTGGCATTGTTTAAAGTGACTAGTGATCCATTTATTAAAGTGTCCAGTGATTGGGTCTCAATGTAGGCAGCAACCTCTCTGAGTTAGTCATTGCTTTTTAGCAGTCTGATGGCCTCAAGATAGAAGCTGTCCCAGCTTTGATGCACCTGTACTGACCTCGCCTTCTGGATGATAGCGGTGTGAACAGGCAGTGGCTCGGGTGGTTATTGTCCTTGATTATCTTTTTGGCCTTCCTGTGACATCGGGTGCTGTAGGTGTCATGGAGGGTAGGTAGTTTGCCCCCGGTGATGCGTTGTGCAGACCGCACCACCCTTTGGAGAGCCTTGTGGTTGAGGGTGGTGCAGTTGCCGTGCCAGGCTGTGATACAGCCCGACAGGATGCTCTCGATTGTGCATCTGTAAAGGTTTGTCAGGTTTTGGGTGACAAGCCAAATTTCTTCAGCCTCCTGAGGTTGAAGAGGCACTGTTGCGCCTTGTTCTCCACACTGTCTGTGTGGGTGGACCATTTCAGTTTGTGATGTGTATGCCCAGGAACTTAAAACATTCCACATGTAATTTCCAGCATGTCATTGCCTCATTGCTCAAGTGGTTTGCAAGTGATTTGCATTTTTCTAATGGTTTTTCTAATGGACTTCTTTTTCACTGTGCTCATCACTGTATGTCCTATTTGGTATTTATTAGGATCCCCATCAGTTACTCTTCCTGAGGTCCACATGAAACATGACAATACATAGTACAGAACATTATTTGTCAAGGACTGAAATACAACTATTTGCAATGCATCAGTGCAACAATGTTATCATAACCGGCCATAACCGGGGGTGTATGTCTGAGGAGTATTTCTGTCTGTAATAAAGCCCGTTTTGTGGGGAAAAACTAATTCTGATTGACTGGGCCTGGCTCCCCAGTGGGTGGGCCCGGCTGCCAAGTGGTTGGGCCTATGCCCTCCCAGGCATATGTATTTGGCAGATGATACAAAAGAAAATGTGAAAAGCCATTTTGAAGTTTCTCTAGCCCTTGATGTAATTACACATTTTTCAAAGATGTCAGGTTTAAATCGGAATTTGAAAAACATTTTGCACTGAAAGGTACAGTGAAGGAAAAAAGTATTTGATCCCCTGCTGATTTTGTACGTTTGCCCACTGACAAAGAAATTATCAGTTTATAATTTTAATGGTAGATTTATTTGAACAGTGAGAGACAGAATAACAACAAAAAAATCCAGAAAAACGCATGTGAAAAATGTTATAAATTGATTTGCATTTTAATGAGGGAAATAAGTATTTGACCCCCTCTCAATCAGAAAGATTTCTGGCTCCCAGGTGTTTTTTATACAGGTAACGAGCTGAGATTAGGAGCACACTCTTAAAGGGAGTGCTCCCAATCTCAGCTTGTTACCTGTATAAAAGACACCTGTCCACAGAAGCAATCAATCAATCAGATTCCAAACTCTCCACCATGGCCAAGACCAAAGAGCTCTCCAAGGATGTCAGGTACAAGATTGTAGACCTACACAAGGCTGGAATGGGCTACAAGACCATCGCCAAGCAGCTTGGTGAGAATGTGACAACAGTTGGTGCGATTATTCGCAAATGGAAGAAACACAAAAGAACTGTCAATCTCCCTTTGCCTGGGGCTCCATGCAAGATCTCACCTCGTGGAGTTGCAATGATCATGAGAATGGTGAGGAATCAGCCCAGAACTACACGGGAGGATCTTGTCAATGATCTCAAGGCAGCTGGGACCATAGTCACCAAGAAAACAATTGGTAACAGGACTGAAATCCTGCAGTGCCCACAAGGTCCCCCTGCTCAAGAAAGCACATATACATGCCCGTCTGAAGTTTGCCAATGATCATTTGAATAATTCAGAGGACAACTGGGTGAAAGTGTTGTGGTCAGATGAGACCAAAATGGAGCTCTTTGGCATCAACTCAACTCGCTGTGTTTGACGGAGGAGGAATGCTGCCTATGACCCCAAGAACACCATCCCCACCGTCAAACATGGAGGTAGAAACATTATGCTTTGGGGGTGTTTTTCTGCTAAGGGGACAGGACAACTTCACCGCATCAAAGGGACGATGGACGGGGCCATGTACCGTCAAATCTTGGTTGAGAACCTCCTTCCCTCAGCCAGGGCATTGAAAATGGATCGTGGATGGGTATGCCAGCATGACAATGACCCAAAACACACGGCCAAGGCAACAAAGGGGTGGCTCAAGAAGAAGCACATTAAGGTCCTGGAGTGGCCTAGCCAGTCTCCAGACCTTAATCCCATAGAAAATCTGTGGAGGGAGCTGAAGGTTCGAGTTGCCAAACGTCAGCCTCAAAACCTTAATGACTTGGAGAAGATCTGCAAAGAGGAGTGGGACAAAATCCCTCCTGAGATGTGTGCAAACCTGGTGGCCAACTACAAGAAACGTCTGACCTCTGTGATTGCCAACAAGGGTTTTGCCACCAAGTACTAAGTCATGTTTTGCAGAGGGGTCAAATACTTATTTCCCTCATTAAAATGCAAATCAATTCATAACATTTTTCACATGCGTTTNCCTACCATTAAAATGATAGACTGATCATTTCTTTGTCAGTGGGCAAACGTACAAAATCAGCAGGGGATCAAATACTTTTTTCCCTCACTGTACTAATATCACTGCAGCTTTCTGTATTCCAGTCAAAGACACAGTGACTTATTTAGGGATAAAAATTACAAAAGAAAAGGAAAGAATGAAGAACCTTAATCTTTTCCCAGTTGTCTCAGCTATAATATATCAAATATAATATATAATATATAAAAATAAGTTCAGCTCATGGTTAGACAGAGATTTGTCCATTCGAGGAAGAGTTTTGCTGTCTAAGGCTGAAGGCATGTCTAGAGTATCCTATGTGTTCTCTTGTCTTGACAGTCACACATCTATTTGCTCACAATTAGATAAGACACTGTTTAACTTTATATGGAAAAATAAACCTCACAAAGTGAAAAAATGTGTTCTTAAACAGAATGTGTGAGGGCGGTCTTAAAGATTTATTGGATAAAGCGTTACTTTAAAGATTTATTGGATAAAAACGTTACTTTAACGTTTTTTTTTGTTTACAATACAAAATCTTATTTTCAATATATTTGGTGGCTTAAGTTCCCTTTTGCAGTGTTATGCAGTTGAAACACTTCCTGTTAAACTGGCTGATTTCCACAAACAAATGCTTAATTGTTGGTTCCTTCTATACAAACAATTTTTCCCCTCATAAGGATGTTATATGGAATAATCTTGTCATAAAAAAAAGTCACTGTTTTTAGAACATTGGTTTAGGAAGGACATTTGATTTGTGGGCCAGCAGCTCAACTCAGATGGACATCTGTAAACATACAATGACTTTTTAACAATGAATGAGCTCCCTGTCACACCAAAGGAATATGAAATTGTCACGATTCATGAATTCACCGGCTCTCTCTCTGTGTGCGTGCGTGCGTGCGTGTGTGTGTGGGTGTGGCCGCTAATTGCCACTCTGCTTGTTGTCAGCGCCAGCTGACACTCATTACGTGCCTACTTATTAAACTCGTTGTCTTGGTCTTGTGTTTGTCAGTTCGTTGTCTTGTTTTCCTGTGCGTGTGTCTCTCTCCAGGCCGAGTACTCTGTTCCCCGTTGGTTCTGTTCTCCGCTGGACTCTTCGTTCGCTATCGCTCCAGTGGAGGTCTCGACGCTGGGCACGTTCAAGATCGCCAGTCGGGGAATTCCTCTTCACTCACTGACAGTACGGAAGATTGGTTTCTCCCCGCAGCCGCGGCGCTAGCCCTAGCCAGTTACTGACACCCTGGATTATCTGTACCTGTTCTCCACCTCCTGTATTGCTCTAATAAATGTTAAACGTGACTCGCTATTGAATCCTCCGTCCTTTCACGTGACAGAAATGGTGTGTAAAGCAGTACCAGGTGGTGTTCTATCCCTGTAGAAACAAACTGTGGTCAGTACAGATCCATTCCTTGTGAATTCAACCATAGTAGTTAACAGTGTCTCAATTACTGATAAAAAATATATACAATTTGTTCATTAGAGAAGCTTTTTATGAGTAATGTTCCAATAGAAAAATGTAGGTGGAACTTGCAATATGTTGTAAATTGTCCAAAGGTATGGACTTTATCATACAAATATGTGCTCACATACAAAGTGAGGGAAACACTCTTTAAAATAACTCAGATTTTACCCGTCCAATGAAAGTGTTTGTAAATATATTAGAAATGTTAATGAGAAATGTACATTTTGCCAATCTAAGACAGAATCACTTGGGCATTTGTTTTTCCAATTTGTGTATGTGACAATGTTCTTCGGCTGGACTTGGGTATACGATTTAGTAGGGACATCCATCTACAAGCTTGTGATGTTCTCTTTGTTATTGATACTCCAAAATTCTCCACTAACGAAAAGTATGTGATACATTTGATTATAATTATTTCTAAATATCACAGCCATACAATAAAAAAACTTCTTATTCATTATTTTTTTATTATTTAAGGACTTAAATAATTACTTTGCCACATTATAATATGTAAGAATAAGAAGGTATTGAAATCAATTAATACTCTTAAGCTTTTCAAATTTCTTTGAATGTAAAAACCCTGTTTGTGTTTCTGTTTTTGTGTTTATCTGTTCGTGATGTTTTATGTTACTTTTTTAAGAAGGATGTATCGATTTTTTGTAACACATTTGAATTTGTATCCTTCAAAATGTATAGAATTTCAATTTAAAAAAAAAACATTACAAAAAATAAAAAGTGTACGATTCAATATTTGCTGTGATTTGTTGAGTCAACTCAACTGACATTATTTTATTTTTTATATATTTTTATTTATATATATATTTTATTGAAGAAAAACCAGTATACATGCAAGAAATATACAAACAGACAATGATAACATATGCTAGGGGATTATACAAAGACCTTCAAAGAAACACACATATTGATTGTTTTAACAGCTTTCTTATTAGAAGAATGTAGAATGGTCTTAATGTACTGTTCGAATTCCTTATTTACATTTATGAATAAGACATTTTGCCATTAGCACAATTAGATTTGAGGTAAAAAAAAAAATCTTTATCCTAATTATAGTTAAGGAAACCAAGCAGCACATTCTCCCATGAACAAACAAAAGTCATCAAGAATATTAACAATTATAAAACTATGAATATCTTTCAATCTTTCCGGTGATGTCTGGTGAGGACCTGCCTTACAACAGGCTTACAAGCCCTCAGTCCAGCCTCTGTCAGCCTATTGCTTACAGTCTGAGAACTGATGGGGGGATTGTGCATTCCTGGTGTAACTCGGGCAGTTGTTGTTGTCATCCTGTACCTGTCCCACAGGTGTGATGTTGCAATTTATTGCCCTGGCCACATCTGTAGTCCTCATGCCTCCTTGCAGCATGCCTAAGGCATGTTCATGCAGATGAGCAGGGACCCTGGGCATCTTTCTTTTGGTGTTTTTCAGAGTCAGTAGAAAGGCCTCTTTAGTGTCCTAAGTTTTCATAACTGTGACCTTAATTGCCTACCGTCTGTTAGCTGTTAGTGTCCTAACGACTGTTCCACAGGTGAATGTTCATTAATTGTTTATGGTTCATTGAAAAAAGCATGGGAAACAGTGTTTAAACCCTTTACAATGAAGCTCTGTGAAGTTATTTGGATTTTTACGAATTATCTTTGAAAGACAGGTTCCTGAAAAATGGATGTTTCTTTTTTTGCTGAGTTTAGTTACAAAGTAACATAAAATTGAAGCCACCAAAACGGGAAAAGATACATTTTTTTTTCATGTAACCTTTATTTAACTAGGCAAGTCAATTAAGAACAAATTCTAATTTACAATGACGGCCTAGCAGGGAACAGTGGGTTAACTGCCTTGTTCAGGGGCAGAAAGACAGATTTTTACCTTGTCAGCTCAGGGATTCAACCCAGCAACCTTTCTGTTACAACGCTCTAACCACTAGGCTACCTGCCGCCCCAAATTAATGAGAGATTAAATTTCAAATTGAAGTTGGATTCTTTAAGAAATGTTTTGCCCAATTTATCTTAAAAGTATTATTCAATGTAGGAAAATCTAAAAAAGTGAGACCACCATATGTGTTCATAACGACAGATTTCCTAATATAATGTGTACGATTTTTCCAGATGAAGTTGAAAAGTATCTGGCCAACCGCTTTACCTATTTTGTTGTCAAGATGTAGGGACTGGGCTGCATAAGTAAGTCTGGAGATACCTTCAGCTTTAAAAAGCAATATTCGACCTTTCAAGGATAAATCCATCTGCAACCAATGGCTCAACTTCTTTTTGGTGTTTTCAATAATAGGTATGAAATTGAATGAGCATCTTTCCTGTTGATCCTTAGATATGGTAATCCCAAGGTATGTTACTTTTTCCTTGACTGGAATCTTGCATATAGAGGGTATCACACAGTCGTTAACAGCAAACAATTCACACTTATTAATGTTTAGGCAAAGACCAGATGCTTTGGAAAATATATTTATCACATCAACTGCTCTAGGAATCTGGTCAGCATCTTTCAAAAAGAGGGTTGTGTCATCTGCAAGCTGACTGATGATAATATCTCTGTCAGCAAAAAAAAAAAAAAAATATATATATATATATATATACATTTAAATAAATATAGAAAAAATAGAAAAAATCTGTCAGCAATAGAGATCCCATTTATATCGCTGGATTTAACAAAACTTGTAAGA
Organism: Hucho hucho; assembly: GCA_003317085.1. Taxonomy (NCBI): domain Eukaryota; kingdom Metazoa; phylum Chordata; class Actinopteri; order Salmoniformes; family Salmonidae; genus Hucho; species Hucho hucho. The sequence continues at coordinate 21,272 of QNTS01003186.1, forward strand.
AGTTGGGTTGCAAGCAGGAAGAGGTAAGGCGAAATTGGGCAACCTTGCCTAATTCCTCTTTTCAAATCAAATCTAGGAGAAGTGCCATGATTTAATGGAACTGTTCCCATTCATATAAAGAGTTTTAATAGTACTACAAAAGAATTCCTCCAAACCAAATTTCTCAAGGGAGAGAAATAGAAACTCATGTTCCACTGTATCGAAGGCTTTATAAAAGTCAATAAAACTATCTTAGAAGATTAAATCAGAATAGTCAATAAGGTCTAACACCAGTTGGATATTATTAGATATATGTCTATTCCTCATGAAGCCAGATTGGGTCTCTTCTATAATTGACTCCAATACTGCCTTCATTCTTTTTGCAAATATAGAGGTTAATATTTTGTAGTCGTTATTTGAGCCAAAAAATACATTCCATTGCATGAGCCACATCAGATGTGTCTAACTTCAGGTATCTCGCCGTCATTTTGGACTCCAACTTGACATTTAAGAAACTTGTGAAAAAGGTGGGTAACACGGTAAAGTTTGGATTATCCAACTTTAGATTTAAAAATCTTTCCTTCCTCTGTAGGCCGCCAAACTATATATGCATGCTATGATCTTCTCACATCTGAGATATTGCCTCACATGCTGATCACAAGCAGGAGCTACTATTCTGAAACCATTTGAATCACTACAAACAAACACTTAAGAGTTTTGATAACAAGCCAAACAGTTACCACCATTGTCACGCCATTCACAAACATCATTTATTCAGTCTGGATAGCTTTAAGCAGTATGTAGATGCAAGTCTTGTCTTTAAGATCCTGCATGGTCTTGCCCCTCCACCCCTATGCCGGCATATCACGCTCAAGGAAAGCACCTCCGGGATAACAAGGGCAGTAACTAGAGGGGATTGCGTTGTCCCTTTTCGACACAGTAAAATCGGCCAATCGGCCATCTCTCTTAGAGCTACAATATACTGGAGTGCAATGCCCATGGACTTGAGAAGCTGCGCTGATTACTGTACTTTTAAATTGAAATTGAAAATATAGCTCAAATCTATCCAAACCTTTACACATGAGTTATCTGTGGTTTCTCATATGTAAGACAACAGTTGATGATAGTGTTTTTATTTTGAATAAGTTGTTGTTGTTAGAATGATTTATTATTGGATGTAATGTATTTGTATTTTGTATTGTTTTAGTATGTTTTAGTATGTGTATAGTGGCTGTGTAATTGTCCTTAGCTGCCCTGGAACTACGGGTGCAAATTATCTTTGGCTAACCCCGGCACATTTACATGGATGTTGCATTATTGCAATATTGATGTTGATTAATGTGCATTGTCCCCTATAAATATATAATAAGAACAGTTGATGTTGAGATGTGTCTGTTACTTGAACTCTGTGAAGCATTTATTTGGTCTGCAATCTGAGGTGCAGTTAACTCTAATGAACTTATCATCTGCAGCAGAGGTAACTCTGGGTCTTCCTTTCCTGTGGTGGTCCTCATGAGAGCCAGTTTCATCATAGCCCTTAATGGTTTTTGCAACTGCACTTGAAGAAACTTTCTTGACATTTTCCAGATTGACTGACCTTCATGTCTTAAAGTAATGATGGACTGTCGTTTCTCTTTGCTTATTTGAGCTGTTCTTGCCATAATATGGACTTGGTCTTTTACCAAATAGGGCTATCTTCTGTATACCACCCCTACCTTGTCACAACTCATTGATTGGCTCAAACGCATTAAGAAGGAAAGAAATTCCACAAATTAACTTTTAACAAAGCACACCTGTTAATTGAAATGTATTCCAGGTGACTAATCAAATCAAATCAAAGTTTATTTGTCACATGCCCCGAATACAACAGGTGTAGACCTTACAGTGAAATGCTTACCTCATGAAGCTGGTTGAGAGAATGCCAAGAGTGTGCAAAGCTGTCATCAAGGCAAAGGGTGGCTACTTTGAAGAATCCAAAATATAAAATATATTTAGATTTGTTTAACACTTTTTTGGTTACTACATGATTATTTCATAGGTGTGTCCACACTTTTGACTGGTACTGTATATATATATACATATTATATATATATATTATAACATTGCCTATCTACATTAATGTAAAAAAAAATCTAAAGCGAAATGGGTGTCTCTGTAACAGGTCTAGCATAATTAATTTGTGGAATGTGTTGTGTTCATGAAATTAAACGAACAACGTCTCCCAGAATGCTTAGGGAAGGAAGGATACTGGGGCGTATTCATTACGCCAATTGTGTTGCAAAACGTTTCTTAAACGGAAGCAAACGGAACGAAACGGGGAGGGACCTACCTGGATATATTCAATAGAAACTCTCGTCTTAGTTGCAAAACTGTTTGGACTAATGATTACACCCCTGGCTCCGTGATCCAACGCTGGACGGGAATTGTCATTGCTTCATTTTGGTTGTTTGATTACTTGTCGCATAGGAAGCATTACTTTCCATAGTGAAACTTATGTAGCCAATACAATTGTATCACTTTCCACTGGAACTACGTAGCAGCAGATACAAAGTAAAACTTTTTTAATTTGTTTTTAACCACCGCTCGCGTTGGGCTCGAGTTCGATCGAGAATGGGGTAAGAATTGATCGAGCAGTTTGATGGCGTATTTTTGTCGTTTATCTTTCACAGGGAAAGGACATACTTATTGTTGATGTACTCCGGTCAGGTTACATAGCCTACAGTATGTGAAACTGGCAAATTACATTGTTGTTCGGGTTAGCTAGGTGCTACAATAACGTTATAAAATTGGAAGCATATGATGGCTATAATTGTAACTTTCATTAACATGTATTTTTCTAACTGTGATGAAATGCTTTACAGACATATACGTTGTACAAACAAATGTCAAACTTTAATGAAACATTCAAACTTTACTGCAATTGGAGACTTATCTGGGTGTTATCTGTTGTCAAACAAAGCGTCTGAATATCAGAGCTTAGATGTAAACATAAACCTACCTCTCTACATACTCCCTTCCACTATTGAACAGAACACCTGCCATTCACACTCCTGACTTTCCTGTTACTAGGTGAAGAGGTTCTACACCTGTTCAGTCACTGTGCTGGATCCTGCCTCTGTTGAATACAGTAGAGGACATGACATTAGAAAGACTGATCCTTGTGGATTGTTCCTCTCCTATAATTATTTGTATTTATTTAACTTTTATTTAACTAGGCAAGTCGGTTAAGAACAGGTTCTTATTTACAATGATGGCCTACAACTGCCAAGCCCGGACGACGCTGGGCCAATTGTGCGCCGCCCTATGGGACTCCCAATCATTGACGGTTGTGATACAGCCTGGATTTGAACCAGGTTCTGTAGTGACTCCTCTAGCACTGAGATTTAGTGCCTTGGACCGCTTTGCCACTCGGGAGCCCCGAGGTCAATGTGTTCTCTCTAAGAAAACAGTAACATTCCATATATTCTCTCTGTTTCCATGGATAATGGCCTGTCTCATGATCATCGTGGACCTTGCTAGAAGACCTGACACCTCTCAGATGGAACTTGAAAGTGTGTGTGTGTGGAACTCTGGCCAGGCCAGCCATCAGGGAGGCTGTTTTTTGTATTTTACAGTCTGTCCCTGCAGAACCCCTGATGGGAGCAGGTCACATGATTATAATTAGGCCTAGATAGCTGGGCTGGGCCACTCAAGATCATTCACCCACATCATTCTTCCCCAGCCTGAGGATTTACACTCTCGCCAGGAGGATTCGCTGCCACAGTCCACACACACAGAGAGAAACCGAGGGAGGGAGAGAGAAAGTGTGAGAGGGAGAGACCGAGGGAGAAGGAGAGACCGAGGGAGAGTGGCGCAGCGGTCTAAGGCACTGCATCTCTTGTGCTAGAGGCGTCACTACAGACCCTGGTTCCATCCCGGGCTGTATCACAACCGGCCGTGATCGGGGGTCCCATTGGGGCTGCACACAATTGTCCCAGCGTCATCCAGGATTAGGGGAGGGTTTGGCCGGGGGTCGGCCGGCGTTGTAAATAAGAATTTGTTCTTAACTGGCTTCCTAGTTAAATAATAATAATAATAATACAAAGAGAGGGAGACATGCAGAATTCTGCAGAAATATATTTTGTGTACAATGCAAAACCCCGAACAATGCATGCAGACCAGAATTAGGACTATAGCCACTAGTTACGCATTCAACACATTCCACCACAAAGCCCTCACCTACAGAGATATGAACCTACAGAAGCATCCTCTAAGCCAGCTGGTTCTGGGGCTCTGTTCACAAACACAAACAATCCCCACAGAGGCCCAGGACAGAAACACATATGAGACCCAAACAAATTATGAGAAGCAAAAAGATAAGTATTTGAGAAACTGGAAGGAATCAACCAAAAAACAGCAAATTGGAATGCTATCTCTTAACAGAGAGTACACAGTGGCAGAATACCTGACCACTGTGACTGAACCCAAATTAAGAAAATCCTTGACTATGTACAGCATTGGAGGCTCTTCAGAGGAGGAAGGGGAGGACCATCCTCAGTTAATTTAAGAAAAATGTAGTTGTGAAACATTACAAATGTTATCCTTTTTAGATAAAACTATACTAAGTATATTCACGTCACCAAATAATTGATTAAAACAGACTGCAATGAAGGTCTACAGTAGCCACAACAACACTCTAGGGTAGCACCATGGTGTAGCTGGAGGACAGCTAACTTCCGTCCTCCTCTGGGTACATTGACTTCAATACAAAACCTAGGAGGCTCATGGTTCTCACCCCCTTCCATAGACTTACACAGTAATTATGACAACTTCCGGAGGACGTCCTCCAACCTATCAGAGATCTTGCAGCATGAACGGACTTGTTGTCCACCCAATCGAAGGATCAGAGAATACATCTAGTACTGAATGCATAAGCTACAGCTAGCTAGCACTGCAGTGGAGAAAATGTGGTGAGTAGTTGACTCAAAGAGAGGGAAAGACCATAGTTGAACAGGTTTGAAGCGAGAGAGACAGATTTCAGATTTTTTTTCACTTAGCTTGCTAAAGCAGCTAGCTAGTTTAGCCTACTCAAACAGAGAGGGTTGCTATGTTAGCTAGCTGGCTATGATTATCCAACACTGGAACTCTTACCAGTCAAGGTAATCTTTTGGTCTTATTAATTTGTCACCGGGGCCCGCCGGTGTAACTGCTAAACTGCTTGCTGACTGTACACTGTACTGCATGATTGTAGCGGGTTTACTAACATGTTCTAGTAGCTATGTTGACTTGATGTTAGCTAATATGGTGACAACGATGTGTGTAGTATTATGATATGAAGGTTTGGCTTGGAAAGTTTTTTTTGCCTTGTCACAGACAGATGATGTGTTGTGCACTGAAGTCCACAAACGAAGGAAAAAGGTGAGAGGAGGAGGCTGTGTAGATGTGAGAAGGAATTATCCCACCATCAAAGTGATCATGCTGTTTGTACGTGTCTGCTATGAAAGTGAACTGTGTTTGCGTGTGATCGGGTGTATTAATTCCGCCGATTCTATTGAAAAATGTTTCTTATACGGAAGCAAATGGAATGAAAAAGGGATAAATGGGGAGCTGAATTTGTCCAATAGAAACTCTTGTTTGCAGCTGTTGGACCAATGATTACACCCTACATCAGCTAGACGAAGGCAAGTTTGTGCAAGGCGGTACTGAATGTGTCACTGTCTGTCAACTTTATTACAAAAAAATGATCTCGACCTGTGCACCTGCGCTGTAAACTTTCATTCATACTGTAGGCTAGGTTGTAGCAACCTCATAATGGGTACAGGGAAAATTTGAGTATCATGTCGTAGCCTAAACATATCGATGTTACATTGAGCTGGTTGAATGGAATATGAATGACAGTCATCCAATATGCTGTATTAGAAATCGCCCTTCCTCATTTTAAATGGCAACGACCGCCACTGATGTACAGACTCAGTGAGCATAGCCTTGCTATTGAGAGAGGCCGCCATAGGCAGACCTGTCCCTCGAGAGAAGACAGGCTATGTGCCCACTGCCCACAAAATGAGGTGGAAACTGAGCTACACTTCCTAACTTCCTGCCAAATGTATGACCACATTAGAGACCCATGTTTCCCACAGATTACATAGACCCACAAAGAATTTGAAAACAAATCAAACATTGATAAACTTCCATATCTGTTTGGTGAAATACAGCAGTGTGCCATCACAGCAGAAAGACTTGTGGCCCGTTGCCAGAAATGGGCAACCAGTGGAGCACAAACAGCATTGTTTATTTATTTCCCTTGCACATTGTTACAACACTGTGCATTACCAATAATATAACATTTTATTTTCCTTGTTTATTTCCCTTTTGTTTATTGTCTATTCTATTTGCTTTGGCAATGTAAACATATGTTTCCCATGCAAATAAAGCTCTTTGAATTGGAATTGAATTGAGTGCTAGAGAGAGACAGTGAGATGGAGACAGTGAGAGAGAGATGGAGACAGAGATGGAGAAAGTGAGAGAGAGAGAGAGATGGAGGCGGAGAGTGTGAGAGAGAGACAGTGAGAGAGAGATGGAGAGACGGTGTGAGATAGAGAACAATAGAAAGAAAGAGAAGGGAGATATACTATAGCGAGCTCCTGTTAATCAGTAAACAGTGTGTCAAGGCCCCTGCCATGTAGGAAGCATGTTGAACATTTACTAGCTAGTTGCAGTGTACTGACTGTTATTTATCAAAGGCAGTCAGTATTGTAGGTGAGGGTAAACACACAAACGCTGTTTACGCACTATTTTATTTTGTGGGAATGTTAACACACCATTTGTGGAAAAATGCTTTGAGGCTTTCGTCATTTCGTATGGACCAGGCCAACACAGTGTGTATTTGCTGATGGTGTTAAATCAGCCTTTCTGGACATAACGAAGGGTGTCCCACAGTTATCGATTGTTGGCACGTTTTTTTTCACTATTAACATGAACAATATTGGTCTGTCTGTAAAAAAACAAACAACTTTCACCTGAATGCACATGACACTGTGGTGTTTCTTATTGCCCCCCAGCTGATCAGGCTTTATCAGAGCTTCAATCTGCCTTTATTGCCCTGCAGAAAGCATTTGTTGAACTGAAATTGGTACTTAATGCAGGTAAAACCCAAGTATATGTTGTTTTTCAAATCAAGTAAAAATGTATCTGATGATTTTATGCATACATACTTTGGATGGTGCCCAAATTGACCGTGTCCCACCTTATAAATATCTGGACTGATGAAAAGCGATCTTTCAAAAAACATGTTGATGAAATGAAGAATGTAAAGTAGTCTTCTTCAATAGAAACAGCTCCTGTCTTTCATTTAAATAGCAGAAAACAAATCCTTCAGTCGATATTCATACCGGTTATTTAGACTATGGTGATGTCATCTTTATGAATGCAGCTGGCACCGTATTGAAGCCATTGGATGCAGTTTATCATAGCGCTTTATTACGGGCGACAGGTTCAGTATACGTCATTGCATTTTGTATCAGAAAGTAGGCTGGCCCTCTCAGAAGTCTCGTAGATTGATGCGTGGCGCTCGTCTTGCAAAAACTTCTGCCCTACCTTACTTCATTGTTAACCTTCAGATGTATAAGTTACCAGACCCGGAGTCAGGGATGGCTAACCCTAGAGATCCCTACACTTAGTTAGGTCAATCTTCTTTTAGTTGTTTTGCGCTTGTCATGTCAAAATGATCTCCAAAACTCCTTAAAGGTGGATGTTAGAGGACCTTTTTACTGAAGAATGTTTCATGTGATTTTGTGTTTTGTTTTCATCTTTAGTGTAATTGATGTTGCATTGATGTTCATGCAGGGCTCGTCTGTTAAAAAAAGGTCTTGGTGTCAGCATGACTCCCTGCTTAAGTAAAGGTTAGATTAACAAAAAGGCCTTGGTGTCAGCATGACTCCTTGCTTATTTAAAGGTTAAATTAACAAAAAGGCTTTGGTGTCATTATGACTCCCTGATTATTAAAGGTTAAATTAACAAAAAGGCCTTGGTGTCAGCATGACTCAGTAAAGTCACTGCAAACAGCGATCCGTGTTTATCCACTTGTTTCTACCACTACTTCACTGCAGGCTCTAGCATGACAGGGTGATAATAAAATATAGTGGTGGGGACTGACTTAGTAGAATAATAAACATGAGCTGGCACACACCGCTGGGATACTTGGCTGACTTGCTTGTCTAGTTCTTGTTCTGACTAACACAAAAGGGCCTAACCTGTATTTCATGCTCCACACCTTCTCCTGTTCCTCCTCTCCTACCCCGTCCTCCCAGGCCCTATTCCCTATATAGTGCACTACTTTAATGAGCCCTGGTCAAAAGTAGTGCAAAATATATAGGGATTAAGGCCCTGGTCAAAAGTAGTACACTATATAGGGAATAGAGCCTGGGAGGACAGGGTAGGAGGGGAGGACTGGGAGAAGGTGTGGAGCATGAAATACAGGTCTGGCAGAACACGGTGTTGTCTTAGCCTCGCAAACCATCCTGATCTTGCGAGCTTACGCGAACGGTTCGCTGCACAGATAGCACAGCGGTAATCAGTCTGCTATTTACAAGGATAATTGTTTCTTGATGTGCTGTACTGTAGGAAGTATCCGTGTCTGTCTGGGTACTTAACAGGTGAGCCAGAGGCTATAGGGACAGAGAAGGCTATGGGAATTCTGTCTTTATTACCCAGCTGTGTTTCACACACACATGCACACACACAGCAAGTGGGTTACCTTTCTCTACAGTACAGTAGGGCACACTAGAGTAGAGTACAGTATAAAGTACTGTACTGAACATATCTAATTTACTGTAGTTGATTGAACTCGACTGAACTGTACTGAACTCTACTGTGCTGTGATGTCCAAACTTGTTAAACATAGATGTCTATGATTGGTCCAGATTTGGTCTGGTCCGGACCAACCAAATGTGGTCTTGTTTGGGGGCCGAGTTCATTAGAAAAATAGCCAATGTGTAGAATAATACCCGAATATGCACAAAAAAAGGGTATTGCATATTTCTACCTTTTCAGGACACATCACCATGAAGAGAATAATATTCATAACCATCATCATGCATTTCTGTGAAGTAAAGATCATGGACCCATGATGTCATTCCGTTTCCGGATGTACATCCACTTCATCTACTGTAGTTCAATAACCAAAATATATTTGTTCAAAGTCAAGGTGTCATGTCATAGCTGACACCCAATTCTTTCTGCAGACGTCTTTACATCTTAATTCACAGCTGATATTTAAGAGTTTTGGGAAAACGCGGGCGCAAAAAAAATAACTGAATAGGATCTTTCTAATGTAATTTTACATGTGACAACCCTTTCTCCACCTATTTTATGTATGACATTTGCTTATGAAACATCTATGTACGCCTTCATAAACACTTTTTAAGGCTTCATTAAGTGTATTTCATTTCATGCAATTTAGTTGCCAGGGAAAGTGCACAATATCCAAAGTTAGAGCAGGACATAGGAAATACTACTTCTACTATCTTGTGAGAACTCTCTCTCTCTCCTGTCATGTGTCTCGTCTGTAAGCCTCTGGTGCTGTCAGTCTGTCAAACCAGTTTTCTATTATTTACCTTTTTACGCCACTGCCTTTGTTTCTGTTCTGTGACATAAAACCGTCTGTCAGGATTCAACACCATCTGATCCTGTCTTACTGTCAGGGGTGTTTTTTTATACAGGCTTTTGATCGTTCCAAGAAATCAACAGTAGAAACAAGTTTCTCACGACCAAGGTGAGTTGATCTCTCTGTATCCTGATTAACTGCCCTTCTGAATATTCTGTTAATGTAAATAAGTCTAAACATGTCAAATTTACAGCAGGCCACAACAAACAAAACTGTCTTTACATGAAACCAGACTGCCAGGACAGTGGTATTGTGACCTGGCCATGTTTATACTCAATAGCTTTACAAGTTAGCATTTAAATCATCTCTCTTTCTTTTCTTTTGCTCGCTCTCTCTTTCTGTATTTATTTCTCTCTTTTTCTTTCTCTCTCTCTTCCTCTCTTTATTTTTCTCTTTATTTTTCTTTCTCTCTTTTTTTCTATTTCTTTCTCTTTTTCAATTTTTTTCGTTCTTTCTTTCTTTCTCCCCCCCATTTGTGTTTCCGCCACCCATGAACTCCACTGCTAACACCTTAGTCCCATCCCAACCTTTTACATCCAGATAACACATGGATGACTTGGATACTGTCAGAGGACTCTCTCCCCGTCCCGCTCCTCCTCCTGAGGACTCTGTGTCCCTCTCCACGTCCTCCACAGACACCATCAACTTAGAAGGTACGTCACCTGGTTGCTTGCTGTATAGTAGGGGAATCTGAGCTAAAGCCTAGGCATTACTTCAGAGAGCTAATGCAAGTCTCCAGGTCTCAGATCACGTTGGTGTGGTTCACCAAACCACCTTCATTCCAATATGGCCGTCGCCCATTTCATTGTTAAGGCTGTGTGTGTTATTGGGTGTGTATAGATGGCCATTACTCTGCCCTGCGAGCGGAGCTGGAGGCTGATGCTCAGGACTTGGAGGGAGAGTCCTGGAGTGTTGCTGTGGACCAGCAGTACATGAACAGCCTCCACCAAGACGCTGTAAAGAGGCAAGATGTCATCTACGGTAAGAACATAGCTCAATAGTAAGAACATACAGTACTGGAGCTGGATAGCAGGGTGGACGATGTTCTCTGCAAAAGGCCTGTGTAGAGGGTGATGAGACTGAGGATAATGACTGATCTACAAAGCATCTTGCATCACAAGCAACTAGTCAATAATATTTCTAGATCAGTCAGTCAGTCCCAAGATGCATCACAGCTTTGATGTTTACATACACTAAGTTGACTGTGCCTTTAAACAGCTTGGAAAATTCCAGAACATTATGTCATGGCTTTAGAAGCTTCTAATAGGCTAATTGACATATTTTGAGTCAATTGGAAGTATACCTGTGGATGTATTTCAAGGCCTACCTTCAAACTCAGTGCCTCTTTGCTTGACATCATGGGAAAATAAAAATAAATCAGCCAAGACCTCAGAAAAATAATTGTAGACCTCCACAAGTCTGGTTCATCCTTGGGAGCAATTTCCAAATGCCTGAAGGTACCACGTTCATCTGTACAAACAATAGTACGCAAGTATAAACATTATGGGACTATGCAGCCGTCATACCGCTCAGGAAGGAGACGCGTTCTGTCTCCTAGAGATGAACGTACTTTGGTGCGAATAGTGCAAATCAATCCCAGAACAACAGCAAAGGACCTTGTGAAGATTGCCACTGCTCCAAAACCGCCATAAAAAAGCCAGACTACGGTTTGCAACTGCACATGGGGACAAAGATCGTACTTTTTGGAGAAATGTCCTCCGGTCTGATGAAACAAAATAGAACTGTTTGGCCATAATGACCATCGTTATGTTTGGAGGAAAAAGGGGGAGGCTTGCAAGCCGAAGAACACCATCCCAACCATGAATCACGGGAGTGGCAGCATCATGTTGTGGGGGTGCTTTGCTGCAGGATGGACTGGTGCACTTCACAAAATAGATGGCATCATAAGGTAGGGAAATTATGTGGAAATATGGAAGCAACATCTCAAGACATCAGTCTGGAAGTTAAAACTTGGTCGCAAATGGATCTTCCAAATGGACAATGACCCCAAGCATACTTCCAAAGTTGTGGAAAAATGGCTTAAGGACAACCAAGTCAAGGTATTGGAGTGGCCATCACAAAGCCCTGACCTCAATCCTATAGAAAATGTTTGGGTAGATCTGAAAAAGCATGTGTGAGCAAGGAGGCCTACAAACCTGACTCAGTTACACCAGCTCTGTCAGGAGGAATGGGCCAACATTCACCCAACTTATTGTGGGAAGCTTGTGGAAGGCTACCTGAAACGTTTGACCCAAGTTAAACAATTTAAAGGCAATGCTACCAAATACTAATTGAATGTATGTAAACTTCTGACCCACTGGGAATGTGATGAAAGAAACAAAAGCTGAAATAAATAATTCTCTCTACTATTATTCTGACATTTCACATTCTTAAAATAAAGTGGTGAACCTAACTGACCTAAGGCAGGGACTTTTTACCACAATTAAATGTCAGGAATTGTGGAAAACTGAGTTTAAATGTATTTGGCTAAGGTGTAGGTAAACTTCCTACTTCAACTGTATAACAGTAGTGATGATGTGAAGATACTGTCCCCCTCAGAGTTGATCCAGACAGAGGTGCATCATGTGCGGACCCTGAAGCTGCTGCGGAGTGTTTACCAGTATGAGCTGAGAGACAGCCTACATATGGAGGATACTAGGCTTGAGAGGATGTTCCCTCAGGTATCTCCATTTCTGACTCCCAAGGAGTTGAAAAGTAGTTTCAATAAGCCACACGGGAGTATAGTTCAGTGTGTGGACTGTAGTCTCTCTTTCTTTCCTTTTTTCACATATATTTGATCTCCTGCTTAAAACCAATAGCTGTGTGTAATCGTTCCTTTACTCTTACATCAGATGGACAGCCTGCTGCACATCCACCAACACTTCCTGTTGTGTCTCAGGGACGGCCGGGACAGACACAACCACCACACTGTCACACAGCTGGGAGATATACTCATCAACCAGGTAGCATGTCTGTGTGTGTCTGTGTGTGTGCTGAGCTAGCTAACCCCTCAGGAGGACTGTGGTATGGCAGGTATGACGGTGGTGGTGTGGCACTGTCCTCACCAGCATGAATGGTTCCTTTTTGAGAAAACATTCTAAGGAAATCATGACTCTATACTTTCCCTTTGTCATACCTGATCAGCATGTTGTTGTTTACCTCATCAAAATGTTGTTTACCTGATGATTATGTTGTTTTGTAGTTTTCAGGTGAGATGGGGGAGAGGATGAAGGAGAGTTACGGCGTGTTCTGTAGTCACCACACTGACGCTGTCAGCCTCTACAAGGAACTGATACAGAACAACAAAAAGTTCCAGAACATGATTATGAAAATCGGTCGGTTGTCCATCGTTCGGAGGTTAGGAGTACCAGAATGCATCCTGTTGGTGACTCAGCGGATCACAAAGTACCCCGTCCTGGTGGAACGCATTCTACTGAACACTGAAGGTAACTAACGGACTCAACAAGCATTATACTACTGAAATCCTACAGTCAGACTGTATCACTGAAGGTAACTAACGGACTCAACAAGCATTATACTACTGAAATCCTACAGTCAGACTGTATCACTGAAGGTAACTAACTGACTCAACAAGCATTATACTACTGAGACCACCTCTTCCAGGGCAATAGGAGACACCATATTACATTGTTTAAGGGATTTATCAGTGGAGACCACCTCTTCCAGGGCAATAGGAGACACCATATTTCTCTCTATACTCAGCCAGGGGGCAAATGAATCATGTCTAAACCAATTTAGGATGGGGCGAAATGCTAGTGCTTGGAAATACAATTTAAAGTTTGGTATGGATAGTCCTTCTACGTCTTTCCCTCTTGTAAGTTTGTTAATTTGATCCGAGATCGTTTACCTTGCCACATACATTTTGAAACCGCACAATGAATTTTATCCCATAGCCAGAAGGGGGAGACATTGGAAGCATTGAACTACAGAAATTCAGCCATTGCAATATATTAATTTTGACAATAGATATTCTGCCAGTCAAGCAACTGAGATATTCTTACATCTGATGAGGTCGGATTGAATTTATTTGAGCATTCTGTTCAAGTTTCTGCCCATAGTTTAATCTAAGGAATGGTAGCAGTTGATGTTACTCTTCAATAACACAAACCCCAAAGCAAATCAGGGGGAGGAAAATAGGTTTATTCAAAGAGGATAAATTATAGATATTATGCTGAGAGGTAGATGGTCGTTCCATCCCTGTCCTCAGTGATTCTCTCCACAGAACAAAGGGACAGGATGTACTTTATATCCCAGCCCTAGCCTGTGGTTGACCAATTAGAATTCCTTGCAATAAAACTGGGTCAATGGCCAAATAACAAGTATCCTATTTCAGGCTTGATGCCTAGACAAATTCCTCCCATGTCTCTGAACCATTGCTCATTAATCCCCTTTTACAGAAAAAACACTATTTCCATTGATTGTTAGTACTCTATTGACTTTTAGTCCCCTAAACCTTTAGTGCTGTATTGACCTCTCGTCCTCGGTCTCTGCGTTGTGTATTTATCTTTGAAATATTCTTATACTCCACCCTAGACCATTTTAAAAAGAAATATACTTAAAATGTATTTTTAGAAAACAATTAAAAAAAACATGAAAAAATAAGACAGTATAAAAAAACATTAGCAGTAAGCATAAAATCATTCACATTAAACACCTTTGAATTTCTATAAAACACAAAGGGCATATTGTACTATTGTACTTCCTGTTACAATAAGAAATAGATTTAAACAAAGTTACAGAAAATAAGTATTAACAGGTGTAATGATGATGTCCCTTACCACATCCTGTATTAGGAGGAAACTCACACAAAAAAAAGAATTGTCTACAAGACAATAATATTCAATCATCCTATTGGCAAGGTAATCAAGGTGATCTTGTATCATTTCAGGTACAGTCCTTGGATCAAGGAATATTGCTTCAGACGATATATATTCTCATAACCTGTAACAAAGGAAACAAAAAAGTTAAAGTAACATGTCCTGGTTTCATGAGAAATTGATATTTCACATAGATTTCCCTAAGTAAGCATGTCCCGATTTTCAGGAAAAGGTTGGACATTTCACCTAGATATCCCTAATATGATGACTGCGGTGTACAACATAGAAGCTTATCAGGTTCTGATCATCTTACTATGCTTCTTCACCCGAGATTGGCCCCTGATTGCTAATCAATCAATTCTTTATTCTCCAGGCTCCGCTTTGTCATCAAAATGGATAACCTTGCGACGAGTGACATGTATCTATTGTGATTTTCCCTGGACTTTTACTGCTGACCTTGTTATGAGCAAAACTTGATAAAGGACCTTCCCATTTTGGCCCTAATGTCTCTATTACATATTTTTTTACCATCACCCACTGTCCTGGTACTACGTCGTGTCGAGTATATCTACTCCCAATGTTTTTAAATGGGAAACGATTTGGATTCCATAAGTAGAGATGGAGTCCTCCATCAGGGTCTTGAGCTGCACTAGGGCTGATTTGGTTAGATTAATTTATAACTTGAGATAAAGCAGAATTTACCTATGATCTTCAGTGTGTTTGGGAGCGATTTTCGATGCATTGACTAGATATAGTAAAATATTGTCTGTGTATAGTGAGATTAAGTGATCACTAGATTTGATGGAAATTGGTGTTATTTTCTTTGATTGACAAATTGCTTTGGTCAGTGGTTCCATGAATAATAGAAATAGCAAAGGCAAAATTGGATCTCCTTATCTGCTGCTTCTAGTGATTCTGAACGGAGCAGAGCAGATATGGCCTGTTATAACTATGGCTGAGGGATTGGCATGTAGTATTTTAATCATATTAATGAAATTGGAGACAATTCCCATATGTTCCGAGACAGACCAGAGATATGTCCATTCTAGTCTATCAAAAGCTTTTTCTGCATCGAGAGATATTACAGCCCAAGGAGCTGTTGTTTCTGATGAACCATTTAAGATATGTAATAGTTGACGGAGGTTTTCTGAGGGATTTTTTTTTTCTTAACAAACCCGCTTTGGTTCCGTGTGGAGTCTCGAGACGGGATGACAACATTTTGGAAAACAGTTTCATATGTGTTCATCTAAGATGGGGGCAATACTGAGAACACTAGGTGGCGTCCTTACCTTTTTTAAATTAAAGCAAAATTAGTGCTGTTTTCACATCTCTCCCAAAATGAACCTTTGTGAACGGCTGTGTTAATCATTTCAAGCAACAGTGGACCTAATTTAATCCAACATTTTTAATAGACCTCAGGAGGAATACTAACCCATCCAGGTGATTTGCCTTTATTCATGCTATCCAATGCCCTTTTGAGTTCATTGAGAGAAATTTGGGCTCCAAGCGAGGTTGCTTCTTCTGTTGAGAGAAGAGGAGTTCTTAATTATTTAAGAAAGGTCTGGCTTGGTATGGATTTACAATCAGAGGTGTACAGTTCTTTATAGGAGCTGTAGAAACTTTGATTAATTTGGGTTTTGATAGTAATTACTCTGTTTCAGATGCAATAGTTGCTATATGAGCTAATTGATCATTACTGCTTAGGCCAGTAAACGACTGTTTTCTCAATAACTGTAAGTTCTGTCTTGACTTTGGAAAGAGTAATAGCTACCTGGTCTGAAAAAAGTATTTGTTCAGAATGCTCTAATGCACTAAACAACATTTCCAATTCTGATATCTACTTTATTTGGGATTTATTCAACCCAGATGCAAATGCAGTGGCATTATTTGAAATAAAATCTTTGATGGCGTCCCATAAAATCCAGGGGTCATCGACTGAATTTTTATTGTGGCTCTTTTAGTAGATTCTAAGATTTGAAGTTGGCAGTAGTAAGCGTGGTGGTCAGACAAGCTCATATGTCAAATCTATATTTTCATGATTAAAGACAATAGAGGAATAGATAATATCATGTTTTATGCCTGTTGAGTGGAAAGTGTACTTACTGTAATAGTTTTCCATTAAAGAAGTTCCACAACTTATTTCCATTTTGGTCCTCTGACTTCTCTCTCTGTGTGTCCTTCTCTCCTCCCACCAGCTGACAGTGAGGAGCACAGTGCCCTGGCCCAGGCCCTGGTTCTGATCAAAGAGACCATCTCTGCTGTGGACTCCCAGGTCCATGACTATGAGAGGGCCTCCAGGCTGAGAGACATAGGCAGCAGGTTGGAGCCTCGTTCCCAGGGCCGGTGGAAGGACGGCAGGGTGTTCACGAGAGAGGATCTGGCTGAGGGCTTCAGAACCCTGCTCCACGAGGGGGCTGTCAACTGTCGGGCGGCAAACGGACGGTTCAAAGGTGGTGACCTCTCTAATCGGTCCTTCTGGGATCTTGCAATATTTTTGGGGGGTGATATTTGCGGTGGAAAAGCTGGGATTTTACTGCAGTTTTTCTGAAAATTGTGTTGAAAATTGCAATTGTTTCTTCTAGTAATCAGTGATTCTCATTCTGGACACCCAAGACCTCATGTGACCTATCAGGCCCTGTTATAGTCTATATCTAGAACCCATCATTCCTTCTGGTCAGGTCACACAGTCAGGGGAAAACTCCTCATCATAGTCATACTTTCTATTAGGAATGCTGTGATGATCTGTGAGGATGGTGTATTTGTTGATTGAGTGTTTGTCTGTTTCTATCCCATGTCTTCAGACATCCATGCTGTTCTGTTGTCAGATGTCCTGCTGCTCTTACAAAAGGAAAAGGACCAGAAACTCATATTTGCTAATGTGGTGAGGGAATTTTCTCAATATAAGAGAATCTGTGTCCAGCTACTAATTTTAATCCCAACATGTGCTTGTTTTAAAGTATGTCCTCCTTCAAGGAGAGAAGGCCAGAAAATGTTGATAACCTCTGATCCTCTGTGTCCTTCTCCTCGTCCATCTCCTCCTCGTCCTTCTCCTCGTCCTTCTTCAGGACAACAAGACGTCGGTGATCTCCCTCCAGATGCTGATCGTCAGGGAGATGGCCCATAAGGACAAGGCTATGTTCCTGATCAGTGCTTCGTCCAGCATGCCAGAGATGTACGAGATACATACCTCCTCCAGAGAGGACTGCAACACCTGGATGAGCCTTATACGAGACGCTGTCGACAGGTAGGAATGACATAGGGTAGGGAGGGGGTAGGGCAAGGACAGAGAGGACAATATGTTCTCTCAATTTAGGTCTAATCTCATACTTTTTCTCTCTCACTTACCTCCAGTTATTTTACTTTCTACACTTTCAACTGATTTGGAATCAGCGTATGGGTCAGTTCTTAGAGCTTATAGTAACCCCAGTGTGTTTGACTCTCTTTGTGTCCCAGTTGTCCAGCGATGGAGGAGCAGCTGAACAGTGAGCAGGAGGCTAGGCTAGCCAGACTCAGAGACTTCCAAGGTAAGAGACTCTACCAGCTCTACCAGAGAGCTTCAAAATGTCTTCAATAACAGCTGTCCAAATGCCTTCAATTCCCATTGTCAGGCCTTACGGAATGTGTTTCCAGAGCGTCTCATGTGGGTTTTTCTGACCATAGAATCTGTGTGTTTTCAGAGCGTCTGTATGTGAAGGATTCCCAGATCGTGCAGAGCTTGACAGAGAAGCTGCAGATGTTTGCTGACATGGCGGAGGCTGTAACAGGGCTGAAGGATGTAGCTTCCCACTCCCGTCTGCTGCTCCACGGTGACGCCTCAGACCTCCAGCTGGGGGAGACACTGCTCAAGGGGGCCATCACTGAGGGTAGGAATGAAGCACGACTCCACTCCTAGACCATGCTCTAAGCCAGGGGTGCCCAAACCTTTTCACTCAGGCCCTCCTTCCAGCATTGGGGAACATCTTGCTCCCACCCACGCACCACACCATGTCTATTTCTATGGGCACAAGCACTGTTCATTACTCAAATGGTTCACACCCCTGTTGTTGGTGGAGAGAGAATTTTTCAGTTTTAAAACTAATTGTAAAGCAAATTTTTGCAGTTTTAAAGCTAATCAGCTTTTAGTTTCATCTTCTTCTTCTTCTGTCAGTGGAGAATCTGCAGAACCTGCTCCTGTCCGGTGTGACTGTGAGAGATCCCCACCCCACTCCAGAGGATAGCCTGGGACCAGGGAGGTTCAGTTTGAGGCCAGAAGTGGTACGACTTTTTCCAGGGGGGCTAGGCCTTGGGCGGCTGGGGAACCTGTCGGTGCGTAGGAGAGCTGAGACCTTAGGAGGTTACAACTGCAACCCTCCCACCTCCATCAAGAGTAAGTATTTTATTTATAAATATATATATTTTTTATAATTAAAATCAATTAATTTCTCCCCAGTTTCGTGGTATCCAGTTGGTAGTTACAGTCCTGTCCCATCGCTGCAACTCCCGTACGGACTCGGGAGAGGTGAAGGTCAAGAGCCGTGCGTCCTCCGAAACACAACCCAACCAAGCTGCACTGCTTCTTGACACAATGCCCACTTAACCCGGAAGCCAGCCGCACCAATGTGTCGGAGGAAACACCGTACACCTGGCGACCGTGTCAGCGTGCACTGCGCCCGGCCCACCAAGTCACTAATGCGCGATGGCACAAGGACATCCCTGCCGACGCTGAGCCAATTGTGCGCCGCCCCATGGGTCTCCCGGTCCCGGCCGGCTGAGACAGTGCCTGGACTCGAACCCAGAATCTCTAGTGGCACAGCTAGCAATGCGATGCAGTGCCTTAGACCACTGCAACACTCGGGAGGCCCATCAAGAGTAAGACTGTCGGTCTGCCGCTCATACAGATGGACTATTATACCACTGTCCATATCTGGTCCCATCGTTCCTCTACCACTGTCCATATCTGGTCCCATCGTTCCTCTACCACTGTCCATATCTGGTCCTATCGTTCCTCTACCACTGTCCATATCTGGTCCCATCGTTCCTCTACCACTGTCCATATCTGGTCCCATCGTTCCTCTACCACTGTCCATATCTGGTCC
>QNTS01003186.1:43250-67958 GCA_003317085.1 Hucho hucho
GATGAGGCACCAACATCATACTGTAGTTCTGTGATTACAAGCTGATGAGGCACCAGAATCATACTGTAGTTCTCCATGCCCAAATCCATCCTTCCCTGAAGCCAAGTTGTGTTACTAGATTACTCTCAATCTGAACATAAAATATCTTGATGTTTAGTCTCCTGAATATCTGCAGTCAATTGTTTTTCTTGTCTCAACCTTATTTCTCTATCTCCCCAGTTCTTTTACACAGTGCTGATGCTCTCACATAGGCTCTACGGTCTGCAGGTAAGACATACACTGAGTGTACAAAACATGAAGAACACCTGCTCTTTCCATGACATAGACTGTCCAGGTGAATCCAGGTGAAAGCTATGATCCCTTATTTGGTGTCACTTGTTAAATTCACTTCAAATCAGTGTAGATGAAGGGGATGAGACAGGTTAAAGAAGGATTGTTAAGCCTTGAGACAATTTTGACATGGATTGTGTATGTGTGCCATTCAGAGGGTGAATATGCAAGACAAAATATAAAAGTGTCTTTGTCAGGGTTTGGTAGTAGGTGTCAGGCACACCGGGTTGTGTCAAGAACTGCATGGCTGCTGGGTTTTTCACACTCAACAGTTTCCCGTGTGTATCAAGAATGGTCCACCACCCAAAGGACATCCAGCCATCTTGCCTCAACATGGGTCAGCATCCCTGTGGAACGCTTTCGACACCCTTGTAGAGTCCATGCCCTGACGAATTGAGGCTGTTCTGAGGGCGGTGGGGGGGTGCGCAACTCAATATTAGGAAGGTGTTTCTAATGTTTGGTATACTCAGTGTATATATTCTTTACATGCTACAGACACATTTGTAGGTTCGTCCTGTCTTACCATTAAATTCAGTTTTAAGTGTGTCCTCTGCCACTCCCTAGTCTGAAGTTTGTACCCTGTCCATCACTGGTGCTAAGTTTGTTTCCTGCCCCTTGCTGGTGTTAAATGAATGATTCACCCATTTTTTTATGTTACTTTGTATTTGTGCATCTCTGAGCTAATGTTCTATCGATTCCCAGGGTCATTTCATGTTTTCATGTGTATCTGAGCTATTCACGTTCAAGCAGGAATAAATACAGCTAGTATGATGTTTTGCATCATATACCCTCTGCCTCCTGGTGTTAAGCATGTCCACTGTCCCTCTCCGTAGGCCATCGTCTCCCAGCAGGACAGCCACATTGAGCTCCAGCGTGTCTCTCTTTTGGAGCGTGAGTGTCCGGGTCGCCACCGAGGCAATATGCTCCTGGAGCAGGAGAAACAACGTAACCTGGAGAAACAGAGAGAAGAGGTGGCCACCTTCCACAAGCTGCAGACACAGCACCGCCAAAACCAGGTACAATACAGTTTATTATGTTAGGGAAACTGAGGTAGGGAAACTGAGGTAGGGATACGGAGGAAGGGAAACGGAGGTAGGGAAATTCAAATTCAACTCTGGACGAAGTCAGATCCACTGTTTTTTTCATTGTTCTCCTCTAATCAGGGACTGATTAAGTCCTAGGACACCAGGTGGGTGCAATTCATTATCTGGTAGAACAGAAAACCAGCAGGCTCCGGACCTAATAAGTTAAGAGTTGAATACCCCTGATGTAGTGAATCTATCTCATGTCTCTGGAAGAGTACATATTTTTGTATCTATCTGTCTCTATCTCTCCATCTCTCTCTCCATCTCATCTTTCATCCATCTCTATCCCCAGGCTCGCTGGGAGAAGGAGCGGGAGCGTCACCAGCTGCAGGCGGAGGCCTTAGAGGCAGAGCTAAGACAGAGAGAGGAGGAGTGTAGGAGACTGGAGGAGAAATTAGAGGTGGAGAGAGAGGAGTTGGAGAGACAGAGAGAGACGTACCAACAGGTTGCTGCTTCTTTTTCTTACAATATAATAATATACAGGAGAAAATCTGACCTCCTCTGAAATGAAAATGGATGGCCCTCCCTTCAGTGAAAATATATTTTTACCCTCTCTGAACACTTGAAAAAAACAAGTGATCCTCCCCTATACCCAAAATAATAAGTAAAACATCAAGTGGATAGCAGAGAACATGCCAACCATTTCCCCTCACTCCTAGGACAGACCAGAGCCTTAGATATGCAGGTTTAGAAACTGTTCTTCGTTTTGTCAGCATTACATGGCAAAGTAGCCAGAAGGTTGTGGATTCACAGACCACTGCAGACAAGAGTAGGGGTGAAAAGAAATCCATTATAATAAAAGCACTGAATTAATCTATCATATTTACAAGCCAAGAAAGATTTTCCTTTTTATAAACGCATTTCATGCAATTCTATGTCATTTCTACGTGACTGGAGACGAGCAGAATCTATTTTAATACCACAACAGAGCATGACAACGAATGAGCGCATAGTACCAGAGACATTTTGATTTCTATACAGGCTATTGTTAAAAAGAGAGAGATGATAGTCTAGCAGTGATAAAGTTGTCTATCAAGTGTAAAAATATATCGTAACAGAACCAGTTACGACTGAAGTATATGATTATCAATGAATTCGAGAAAAAGCCATCAGGTAGGCCAATACACAGCAGGTAGGCCAATATGCACTTGTAACTTTTTTTCATATGCAAAACTATCATTTTATAATTTATTCCATGATACTGTTGTTACAAAATAGATTTGTGTTGTCTGTGATTAGGGCATGGGAATATAATAGCCTCTGCAAGGCTAAATTTAACAAACTAGGCATTCATAGCTCACCACATGATCCTCAAACCAGAGACTGGCCAAACTCGTGTTTTTAAAAGTGAATTCAAAAGGCACTGTAGAATGACTATATAGCCTAAGACATTTTTTATTTAATTATTATTTAATTCAAAGTATTTTTTAAATGTAGTATTTCATCGTATAAATAAATGTATAGGCATGTTGTTGAAATGCTGAGCGCTCCTGCTAGCTTCTAGCGTGTCTCAAATGCTTCACAATAGATTAGCCTAAATAATACATGTTTGTTCCTTCTTAGGCTACCTGGCTTGCTCCTGACTGATTTAGAGTTAATATGTTATTTAATAGCGTGTTGAAATATTGAATGTCAATTGATAGTGACAGAATCACACATTACTTCCCAAGCAAAGTACAGTCATGGCCAAAAGTTTTGAGAATGACACAAATATTAATTTCCACAAAGTTTGCTGCTTCAGTGTCTAGATATTTTTGTCAGATGTTACTATGGAATACTGAAGTATAATTACAAGCATTTCATAAGTGTCAAAGGCTTTTATTGACAATTACATGAAGTTGATGCAAAGAGTCAATATTTGCAGTGTTGACCCTTCTTTTTCAAGACCTCTGCAATCCGCCCTGGCATGCGGTCAATTAACTTCTGGGCCACATCCTGACTGATGGCAGCCCATTCTTGCATAATCAATGCTTGGAGTTTGTCAGAATTTGTGGGTTTTTGTTTGTCCACCCGCCTCTTGAGGATTGACCACAAGTTCTCAATGGGATTAAGGTCTGGGGAGTTTCCTGGCCATGGACCCAAAATATCGATGTTTTGTTCCCTGAGCCACTTAGCTTTCACTTTTGCCTTATGGCAAGGTGCTCCATCATGCTGGAAAAGGCATCGTTCGTCAGCAAACTGTTCCTGGATGGTTGTGAGAAATTTCTCTCGGAGGATGTGTTGGTACCATTCTTTATTCAAGGCTGTGTTCTTAAGCAAAATTGTGAGTGAGCCCACTCCCTTGGCTGAGAAGCAACCCCACACATGAATGGTCTCAGGATGCTTTACTGTTGGCATGACACAGGACTGATAGCGCTCACCTTGTCTTCTCCGGACAAGCTTTTTTCCGGATGCCCCAAACAATCGGAAAGGGGATTCATCAGAGAATGACTTTAACCCAGTCCTCAGCAGTCCAATCCCTGTACCTTTTGCAGAATATCAGTCTGTCCCTGATGTTTTTCCTGGAGAGAAGTGACTTCTTTGCTGCCCTTCTTGACACCAGGCCATCCTCCAAAAGTCTTCACCTCACTGTGCATGCAGATGCACTCACACCTGCCTGCTGCCATTCCTAAGCAAGCTCTGTACTGCTGGTGCCCCGATCCCACAGCTGAATCAACTTTAGGAGACGGTCCTGGCACTTGCTGGACTTTCCTGGGCGCCCTGAAGCCTTCTTCACAACAATTGAACTGCTTTCCTTGAAGTGAAGTTCTTGATGATCTGATAAATGGTGATTTAGGTGCAATCTTACTGGCAGCAATATCCTTGCCTGTGAAGCCCTTTTTGTGAAAAGCAATGATGACGGCACATGTTTCCTTGCAGGAAACCATGGTTGACAGAGGAAGAACAATGATTCCAAGCACCACCCTCCTTTTGAAGCTTCCAGTCTGTTATTCGAACTCAATCAGCATGACAGAGTGATCTCCAGCCTTGTCCTCATCAACACTCACACCTGTGTAAACGAGATAATCACTGACATGATGTCAGATGGTCCTTTTTTGGCAGGGCTGAAATCCAGTGGAAATGTTTTTTGGGGATTCAGTTCATTTGCATGGCAAAGAGGGACTTTGCAATTCATCTGATCACTCTTCATGACATTCTGGAGTGTATGCAAATTGACATCATACAAACTGAGGCAGCAGACTTTGTGAAATTCTCAAAACTTTTGGGCACGACTGTACATGCTTTGTCTCCTCGGCTATTGAAGGTTGTAGTGCAGACTCTGAACATGATAGAGACAAACCAAAGATATCCCATATGCATCGGAGTCACGTCTTTCCCTGGCATTGTACAGCTTGTTTCTAGCATGAAGCATTTTTTTATTTAGTTTTATTTAACCTTTATTTAACCAGGCAAGTCAGTTAAGAACAAATTCTTATTTACAATGACGTCCTACAACGGCCAAACCCGGATGCTGGGCCAGTTGTGCGCTGCCCTATGGGACTCCCAATCACGGCCGGTTGTGATACAGGCTAGATTCAAACCAGGGTGTCTGTAGTGACGCCTCTATCACTGAGATGCAGTGCCTTAGACCACTGTGATACAGCCTGGAATGGAACCAGGCTGTTAGACCGCTGTGATACAGCCTGGAATGGAACCAGGGTGTTAGACCGCTGCGCCACTCGGGAACATTGTGGACTAAAGCGTCGCTATATAATCAGGTCTCTAAAAAATACTTCTTAGGCTAACAAGGGGTAGGCCTATGCTTTCAGCCATTTCTTTTAACAACAGCCACAATACACTCACAAACTGTACCCTCACATAACCCCTCAATTCCAGATCTGGTTTTAACTTAACACATCAAGCTCTTCATTAAGACTGAGATAATTAGGAGTGCGCGGTGACTGACAAAATGTATGGATAGTAGACTATAAGAAGACCAGAGGGAAGAGTGACCCCTACCTGCCCTCCAACACCACTTCCAGCAGCATCTGGTCTCCCATCCAGGGACCAACCCTGCTTAGCTTCAGAGGCAAGCCAGTAGTCAGATGCAGGGTGGTATGTTGCTGACAGTGGCAGGTAGCCTAGCGGTCAGAGCAGTTGGCCAGTAACCGAAAGGTTGCTGGTTCGAATACTCGAGTCGACAAGGTGAAAAATCTGTCAGTGCCCTTGAGCAAGGCACTTAACCCTAATTTGCTTCAGGGGCGCCGTACTACTATGGCTGACCCTGTAAAATAACACATTTCACTGCACCTATCCGGTGTATGTGACAAAATTGTTTATTTAAATGAATTTCCCTTTGTCATGTAATGTACCAACAGGATCTGGAGAGGCTGAGGGAGTCAATGAAGACGGTGGAAAAACAGAAGGAACACCTCGATACACAGTTGAAGCAGAACAAGACCATCACCAACCCTGGGAGTTTTAACTTCAAAACTCAGCAGGTGGGGATGTGGTGTGGTCGTTAAGAACTGAGGACAAATAGTGTGAGGCGCTGTTGTTGAGGTATTTATAGATGTTTACATCATCCGGACATTCTATTCTTCTCCTCAGGCTCTCCTCTCCCAGTCCTTCCGAGGGGATCCTCCTCTCTCCCAGTCCTTCCGAGGGGATCCTCCTCTCTCCCAGTCCTTCCGAGGGGATCCTCCTCTCTCCCAGTCCTTCCGAGGGGATCCTCCTCTCTCCCAGTCCTTCCGAGGGGATCCTCCTCTCTCCCAGTCCTTCCGAGGGGATCCTTCCCTCTCCCAGTCCTTCCGAAGGGACCTGATGGCTGATCTGACGAAGGGAAGAGAGGTGATCCAGATCCCCAAGGTCCACGTCCGCCCCAGCCTGTCTGTAGCCACCAACATTTTCCTGGAGCAGCCCCCAGAGGTGAGCCGAGCCACATAGGACGTAACAGGACAGTGGCAGGACGGTGCCTTCATAAAGTATTCAGACCCCTTGACTTCTTCCACATTTTGATATGTTACAGCCTTATTCTAAAATTGCACCTGAGCTCAATTTCAAGTCTCATAGCAAAGGGTCTGAATACTTATGTAAATAAGGTATTTCAGTTTTTTATTTGTTATAAACTTGCACAAATTTCAAAAAACCTGTTTTTGCTTTGTCATTATGGGGTATTCTGTGTAGATTGAATCCATTTGAGAATAAGGATGTAACGTAACAAAATCTGGAAAAAGTTGAGGGGTCTGAATACTTTCTGAATGCACTGTACCTACCATTGTTTTCTAGAAATCCCAGTTAGAGGATTCCTGGAATCAGGAAATAGTACTTTGTCAAAGTTACCAGTATTTTTCAACCCTAACCTACTACGTAAATGTGTGCTCACTTCCCAGTGTTTTTCTATTGTATGTGTTGTTCAATAGTGTATTGATATTGTGTATTTTGTATGCTGAATTTCCATGTAAATGGACAGTAAAGTTCCCATTGGGTGCACTCGGTACAACACTCTTCTTGCCAGTTAGATCTCCATAGCTGTGTGTTTTCCAGTAGTTAATTCGGTTATATTCATAACTTTACGATATTGTATCTTAGGTGCCCCCTCGCAGGGAGAGCATCAGCCCCGGGCCCCCTAAACCGGAGTTCCCCATCCACCTGATCAGCACGACCAACCAGGTGGTTCACAAACCAGTGGCCGTGCAACAGCAGATACCCACCAAGCTGGCTGCCCTCGGCAGCAAGGGCAAGGAGAAGAGCAGTAAGAAGAGGTCCCGCCACCAGCGCAATCACAGCGCAGGTCAGAACACGGCTCAGGTCAGAACACGGCGCAGGTCAGAACACGGCGCAGGTCAGAACACGGCGGGGCTCGTGGTAATGGCTGGAGTGGAATCACTGGAATGGTATCAAACACATGGTTTCTATGCATTTGATGCCATTCCATTTGCTCTGTTCCAGAGCCGTCCTCCCCTCAGCATCCTCCACTGATCTCCATAGTTCTGATGCAGTGTTGTCTTTTCTCCTGCAGCGTCCATAGAAATGTCTCAGGTGGTGCCGATCAGAGTGACAGGAGATGAGAGCCAGAGTCTGAGAGGGAAGAAGACTGTGAGCCCAAAGATAAACTACCAATTAGGTAAGAGCCCTCACAGAAACTACATCAGGTAAAACCCCTTACAGATAGTACCAATCAGGTAAGAGCCCTCGCTGATACTACCAATCAGGTAAGAGCCCTCGCTGATACTACCAATCAGGTAAGAGCCCTCACTGATACTTCCAATCAGGTAAGAGCTCTCACTGGACCTACCAATCAGGTAAGACGAGAACCTTGGGAGTTCCAGATACACATTGTCTGATTTTTACAATGACTGGAGAACCGTTTTAATGTATCGGGAACTAAATTAACACACACAATGATTAAGTTAACCGTACGTTGTTATGCCTCCTCAGATTGTTTCTTCAGTCCTCCAGAGCCCCTGTCCAACGGTAAGCCCTCCCAGACCTTGTCACATAGCAGCAGCATGAGGAGTAATAACCAGAGCCACGCCCCTCCACCCGAACCTCCACCTCCCCCTCCACCCTTCCCCAAAGACATAGCAAGCAAACCAACCAAGGAACACGTCATCTACCTGTAAGGACACAGGGCGAGACCAAAACTCGAACTAATAGGCCCTATGCCAGGGCTCTGAAACTGGCAGCCCATGTGCTAAAACCGGCCCACGAGTGATTATATTTGGCCAGCCAAAGCTCTGTTCACAGTAAAGATGTGATTATATTTTTATTTTTACTGATTGGACTTTTCTAATTGCTGGTACTTATTGAGTTCCTGTTGAACTTCCAAAGACATTTATATTGTTCAGATGAGTGCATATGTCTCTAAACTCTCTCTGCACTCAAGTTTTTATCTTTTTAAGCCTTTTTAAAGATGATTTAAATTCATGTTAGGAAGCTGGTCATTATTTTTAATTGTTTACAGATCTGAGGTGCCAAGCACGTTATCTCAGAGCGCATAAGAAACTTTTTTTAATCTGAATTGACCTGCTCCTCGTATTGTATTTCTTCATGTCATAGAATGTATGGAAGTAAATGTTCATTTAGCTGTGAGGTGTAAAACTCTTATGGCCATTTTACCAGACGCAGATTAAGCTTAGTCCAGGACTAAAAAAGATTCTCAATTGAGATTCTCCCTGTTTTTTAGTCCAAGATTAGGCTTATTCTGTGTCTGGGAAATGGGCCCTTATGGTATGGGGATTATGGTGTATTTTAACACTGAATAATAATGACTACTGTACTAAATTATGCCAATTCTACTGTGGTTTATGCCATTTTGTGGTTTTTGTTATGAAGTATACAGGAGAGGGTTTCATGACATTTTTGTGGACTGTTGAACGCAGATAACTTCACCACACCATGTCAACATGGATTGTTGTCAGTCAAGTTGTAGTTTAGTTTTACGACAGGAAAGCTTGTGTGTGAGAGTGAAATGTTAGAAGTCTTATGTGTGTACTTTGAACAGGAGGCAAATTGTTTTGCTGGATGCTTTACCTCATCGTGTAACTGTCAAAAGGTTATGTTCTGGGAACCAAGGAACTTTTTTGAACAATGTTGTTTTCTATCGGGAGGATGTTTGGAAGGATTTGTGAAGTATGTTGCTCATGGTTACAGTTTCCAGGGAACACAGCATGGAATAGAATTAGAACACATTTGAGAAAACATTTGTTTTTACTGCTCTAATTACATTAGTAACCAGTTTATAATAACAATAAAGCACCTCAGGGGTTTGTGGTATATTGCTAATATACCACGGCTAAGGGCTGTGTCCAGGTACTCTGAGTTGCGTCGTGCCTAAGAACGGCCCTTAGTTGTGGTATATTGGCCATATACCACACCTCCTCTGGCTTTATTGCTTATATATATATATATATATATATCTCTCTCTATGGTCTGGACATTCTTCTGTGACGTTGATGTCCTGGTGAACTGTTGTGGTTCCCATCCACAGCCGATGGAAGGAATAAAAATAATTATGATGCCTGTAATCAGCCTTACCTGTTTGTTTCTAGAATGAGGGCTCAGTCAAGTCAGGCCGGGATTCAATCCAATAGTTTACTTTAAAAGCTGCATTGGCGTAATCTGATTGAATCCCCGGCCTCAATGTCACCTCCGAATGACTCACTTCCTCCCATCCCATGTCCAGTCTAAAACAGCAGCCTGAAATAGCAGTGAAGCAGAGCAGGACAAAGCAGTCCTGTCATCCCACACCAGAATAGAACAGTAGCCTGTCCTGTAATAGTTAGTCTGTTTTGCCTCCAGTTCAGCCCCTCAATGGGAGAATCTCAATTGTATTTCCTTGATTCCTTACTTCCTCTCTCCTCGCCTCAAAACCCTTGGATGAGGTCAGAGGTCCCGCCCCTCTGACCGGCAACCTCAGAATTATAGTCACCATTCTTCTTCTGTTGCTAATATAAACGTTCAGTTGGTGGTATATGACCTGGCAGTAGCTAGAGTTGTACTGCAGCTGAATATGAATGACCCTTTTCATTCTGGCCCCGTCTCAAATAACACTCTCACAGCAGTCAGACTCTCTAGCCTTCTCCCCACAATGTGTGCTTCATGGCCTGTGGAGACTTGATGCCCTGTCACTACCTGGTTGCCCGTTAGCGCTGATCAAGTCTCCACCAGCTCCCGGAGTGACTCTCCCAGTCAGACAGACTCTCCATTCAGAACTTATGATTCACACAGCACTGCAGAGCCTCCCTCGGCTCTCATCTCACCAGCAAGGCAGGCACACATTCGCTGGAGGAATGCAACAGGCACACTTTGTGGAGAGAGACGGGGCCAGAATGAAAAGGGTCATTCATATTCAGCTGCAGTACAACTCTAGCTACTGCCAGGTCATATACCACCAACTGAACGTTTATATTAGCAACAGAAGAAGAATGGTGACTATAATTCTGAGGTTGCCAATGAGGAAGCCATGCAGAGGATGAAATGCTTTCTAACTTTATTTTGGCGTTTTCCTCCTCAGATGTTTAAAACCACCTGGTGACATCATGAAATAATCCTGAATATCTCATCTCATTGGCTGCAAAATAGTGTGCAGATGAATCCAACAGGGCACTCTCCCTTAACCAACCAGCTTCTTCAGTCAAGACTCTTAACTTTAACCCCTAACCTTTGACCTCTAGCAGACTGTTAAAATAGTGGTGTTCCTACACATCTTACGCTTGATAGGTATTTTACGCATTCAGCTAACCGCATGTTATAGCAATCTGGTGCCCGACGGCAGTCGATGACGTGGCACGCAACCATTGGTTGATGCATGCAACGTCTTAGCACTGGAACGCCACCTATATTTCCAGTACTTACCAGGTCCTTCCTGTGTTTATGGACTCGTGGCTGTGGTGAAATGAACGGGAACAACAAAAACCAAACATCTACTTTGATTAGCTTCGGAATATACAGTGGGGTCCGGAATTATTGGATCCCTTGATAAAAATGAGCAAAAAAGACTATAAAATAAATAACACAATACTGAGCTATATTGTATGCTCAAACTATCCTGAACAAAAATATAAACGCAACATGCAACAATTTCAAAGATTTTACAGAGTTACAGTTCATATAAGGAAATCAGTCAATTGAAATGAATGAATTGGGTCCTAATCTATCTTTTCTATCAGAGGTGCAGGAACTGAAACAGTAGAAACATCTGAGGTGCCGGTATTCAGTTCCGGAGAGCTCCTGCCCAAGTCAAGCAGGGGTTGCGTCCCAAATGGACCCTGGTCAAAAGTAGTGCACTGTATAGGCAACAGGGTGCCATTTGGGATGCGCACACAAATATTTAGCAAATGTATCGAGTAAAAAAAATTTAAAGACACTGGAGAATTGAGACAATTGATTATAAACTCAGCAAAAAAAGAAACGTCCCTTTTTCAGGACCCTGTCTTTCAAAGATAATTCGTAAAAATCAAAATAACTTCAGATCTTCATTGTAAAGGGTTTAAACACTGTTTCCCATGCTTGTTCAATGAACCATAAACAATTAATGAACACGCACCTATGGAACGGTCATTAGGACACTAACAGCTTACAGACGGTAGGCAATTAAGGTCACAGTTAAGAAAACTTAGGACACTAAAGAGGCCTTTCTACTGAGTCTGAAAAACACCAAAAGAAAGATGTCCAGGGTCTCTGCTCATCTGCGTGAACGTGGCTTAGGCATGGTGCAAGGAGGCATGAGGACTGCATATGTGGCCAGGGCAATAAACTGCAATGTCCGTACTGTGAGACGCCTAAGACAGCGCTACAGGGAGACAGGACGTACAACTGATCGTCCTCGCAGTGGCAGACCGACCACGTGTAACAACACCTGCACAGGATCGGTACATCACACCTGCGGGACAGGTACAGGATGGCAACAACTACCCGAGTTACACCAGGAACGCACAATCCCTCCATCAGTGCTCAGGCTGTGAGAGGCTGGACTGAGGGCTTGTAGGCCTGTTGTACTGGCAACAACGTCGCCTATGGGCACAAACCCACCGTCGTTGGACCAGACAGGACTGGCAAAAAGTGTTCTTCACTGACGAATCGCGGTTTTGTCTCACCAGGGGTGATGGTCGGATTCGCGTTTATCGTCAAAGGAATGATCGTTACACCAAGGCCTGTACTCTGGAGCGGGATCGATTTGGAGGTGGAGGGTCCGTCATGGTCTGGGGCGGTGTGTCACAGCATCATCGGACTGAGCTTGTTTGTCATTGCAGGCAATCTCAATGCTGTGCGTTACAGGCAAGACATCCTCCCTCATGTGGTACCCTTCCTGCAGGCTCATCCTGACATACCCTCCAGCATGACAATGCCACCAGCCATTCTGCTCGTTCTGTGCGTGATTTCCTGCAAGGCAGGAATGTCAGTGTTCTGTCATGGCCAACGAAGAGCCCGGATCTCAATCCCATTGAGCACGTCTGGGACCTGTTGGATCGGAGGGTGAGGGCTAGGGCCATTCCCCCCAGAAATGTCCGGGAACTTGCAGGTGCCTTGGTGGAAGAGTGGGGTAACATCTCACAGCAAGAACTGGCAAATCTGGTGCAGTCCATGAGGAGGAGATGCACTGCAGTACTTAATGCAGCTGGTGGCCACACCAGATACTGACTGTTACTTTTGATTTTGACCCCCCCCCCTTTGTTCTGGTACACATTATTCAATTTCTGTTAGTCACGTCTGTGGAACTTGTTCAGTTTGTCTCAGTTGTTGAATCTTGTTATGTTCATACAAATATTTACACATGTTACGTTTGCTGAAAATAAACGCAGTTGACAGTGAGAGGTAGTTTCTTTTTTTGCTGAGTTTATTATCATGAGACAACCTCACCCCTCCCCTAAACAACATAAAAATAATCACTTATAGTTTAATTAAGAAACAAACTAACACATGAATACAGTACTCTGTCTTCATAAAGCACTATGCACAGAGACATTCCAATTGTAACCAATGACACCAGTAAGGCCAAAACCCATTAAGACAATATGAATTATATAACCAAATCGGTCGCTCTACATTAGGTCTCCTTATAACCCATGTGTTCACATGGTAGTTACATACCAGTAAGTAGTTAGTGTAATTAATTAGTTACAACTTTAAAAACTGTTAAACATGTTTAAGTACTATTTGAACCTAGCTGCCTACAATGTAATTACACCTATCTACTACTGTATGTATCTACCACATAAATACATGGGTTTTACACCTAAAACTGTGCCCACAAAATCTACTAGAGAAACGGTGGGGACAACATTAACTGTTGCACCCTTAGTATTATATAAAGACAGTGTGTAAGCTACTATATAAACCACACACTATTGTTGACAGCCTGGTCTAAACCAAACCCATAGCATGCAAAACCAGTAAAGGTCAAAAGGTCAGATTTAAACCAATCAAAAACAATTTCCCAGACACGGATTAAGCCTTATCCAGGATTTATAACAATTTACATGGAGATTCTCCATTACGCTTGCTTTTTAGTCCACTAGGAAACCGCCCCTTGATGCCCTAAATCAATAATCATTCTATACCTTTTAGGTAGTTGAGAATCCATGATAGCACCACATGATAAAGGGTATGTACTGTAGATACTTCAGTCATCTTTCATAAACAGAGGGACAGGCCATAGTGTGGTTCTTCTTCATGGTACTTAATAAAGGAGAAGAAAAAAGGGTACAAGCTGACAGAGCTTCTGATGGTAGGATTGCAACACACTGACCTTCTAGTAGTGGAGATTGTTGACTGCTATTCTGCGTAGGACTGGTGGGATAAATGATGAACTGAAGAATGGAGGACAGGAGAGTTTGGAGACAGAACATCTATTTTATGTGACGGGATGATAAAACTCATGAGAGGGGCCGGGGGGGGTGTTAAGTCAGCGTAGGTCGCAGTCGGGTGGCTGTGTATGTTGTGCTCTTTGACCTTAGTCTATAGCGCATCATCCAGGACTCCCAGCCAGTGATGATCCTGCTGACCCCAAGGTGTTTCACACGTTAAACTGCCACTGAGTGCCCTCCCTCTCTCCTGTCAGTCCCTTTCTTACCCTTTTTCACACCAATTGCACTGAAATGTTTATAATTTAGGAACTTATAGAGTTCCATTGAGATCCTATGTGTAAAACATAAAATGAAATGAATAAGAAATTGGCATCCTAGAAGTCCTTTACTCTGATTTGCTGGCCTCTTTCTCTGGAAGGGGAGTGTCCTGACGTGGTGGAAGAGGATGGTCCTCACTCTGATTGGTTGCTTCAGGACCTTGTGGCTCAGGATTGGTGAGGGGGTCCTCTGTGGGTGGTCCTGGGGTTTGCATACAGTTGATTGGTTGCAGAACTATGGGAGGCTGAGAAGGACAAACAGAGTGGAGACATCAGACCACTGTGGAGCAGGTCTGGGAAGACAACAGACTATTGACAACAATAGGCACACAGATAAGATTGTTTATGCAGGATACCAACAAAATATACAGCCATTCCTCTCAACAAGTGGATCAATGGGCTAAATCAAGCCTTGATTGTTTTTCTATCATGAGGTTGTTGTCCTTCACTAGAATCACCACTGACTGGAGGAGTGTGTTAGCCAGCCTGGTAGACTGTTAGCAGAGGTATGACTGTACATTGAGCTAGAAAACACCTCAGATAAATCTGGTGCCCTGGGTTGGCCATACAGCACAAACATATTTGGGGACCAGGCTACCTCAGACACACAGAGGGGGAAAACATTCTCAGGAAGGAACGTTGCTTCAGAGCACCTCGTTTCACACCACATTCAAACCCAGTAGCTTATAGAAGCATCTTCACAATTTGCAGTTCAGAGAAAATGGGTGAGAGACAGTTCATTACACTCCCCAGATACTATTAATGTTGTCAATGTGTGAATTCATCATGACTCTACCTACCAATGGTGTTTAATGACCCTAGAAGTATCTAATCTAACAATATGAAACTTATCTAGCAGAGGAATACAATGAGAGAATACAGGCGGTGACAGACACAGACCCCGGAGCCCTCAGCAGCAAAGCAGAGAATCTACAGTAAAATGACAGTATAGAACAGCAGAGCAGGGGGAGGGGGGGGGGCAGCAGCAATCAGAAACAGCATGTTGGAACGAAGAAGTGGATTATATCTAGTTTGTTTTCGGGGTTACGGTACTCAACTTTAAATTCTAGGTTTACTTTGTAGTACATAACACTAGAAATGTTTCTTTCCGTAGAAGGCACTCATATCAAACTGGTAATCACCACAAATCCACTTCCTGTCCAGAATAATGGCAGCTCTTTACGCCACAGCGCCACCGCCAGGCTGGAGAGGAGGGTGCAAGGCACCAGGTATAACAGGGCCGGCTGACCCATCTGCATCAGGGCCAGAGCTACGAAGGTGATGAGCAGCCCGATGCCATAACCTTCAGGGGGGAGAGAGAGAGGAGGGAGAGGACAGTTGGTGGAGGGGAAGAGGGGGAGGGAGAATGAAGCAGGTATGTTACTGCTTGTTTGGAACAAATACTAGCTGTTATAAAGACTCTACACACAAATTACGTTTTTGACTATCAAAAAGACAATGGAAATGTGTTGGGCTTACCGATAGTGCAGGCCAGGAAATAGAACCGTGAGGACTGCATTAGGATGTCAAACCTGTGACAGTAAGCTACCAGCAGACCTGAGAAATAAAGAACATGGTCAGCTCAACAGGGACAAGTGCAGATATCTCGCCACAGAAAGATACAATAACAGGAGTTAGATATTGTACGATAACAGCAGTAGACTACAGTAGTAGAGTACAGTACAGTAGTGGAGTACACAGTACAGTAGTAGACTACCGTAGTAGAGTACAGTAGTAGAGTACAGTACAGTAGTAGAGTATAGTAGTAGACTACAGTAGTAGAGTATAGTACAGTAGTAGAGTACAATAGTATAGTACAGTAGTAGACTACAGTAGTAGAGTATAGTACAGTAGTAGAGTACAATAGTACAGTAGTAGACTACAGTAGTAGAGTACAGTACAGTCGTAGACTACAGTAGTAGAGTACAGTAGTAGAGTATAGTAGTAGACTACAGTAGTAGAGTATAGTACAGTAGTAGAGTACAGTAGTAGAGTACAGTACAATAGTAGACTACAGTAGTAGAGTACAGTACAGTAGTAGACTACAGTAGTAGAGCACAGTAGTAGAGTACAGTAAAGTAGTAGGCTACAGTAGTAGAGTAATTTTGTAATTTTAATAGGATCCCCATTAGCTAACGCCATAACGCTAGCTAATCTTCCTGGGGTCCAACACCAATTAACAAGACATTACAAACAACCACAATCAAGACTTCACAAACATTCAACAAGTAGACAATACAGACAATTAAAATACCTGACAGGAAACACATTTAACTTTCTATTTCCTGTCCAGTCATATGGTCTATCACATTAGATGTTCTTTTATTTTTTTCTTGAAGGTAGATTTACTTTTTGCCTGAGAAATATGGATTGGTAAAAATTCCATTCAGCTATAGCTCTATATAAAACTGTAGATTTAAGGCGATTTGTCCTTGGCTTGAGTTGTTTTAGCTGAAAGGTACTGTGGTTTTTTGAAAAATATAACATTCCTAAAGAAAATCAAAAGACTAGATAGTAATTTGTTTTTAACGTGAAGCCATGAAAGATGCTGATGCATTTTAATAATATTCATTCGATTAGAGCAATGAAGAGATAATCTGGCAGCCCTGTTTGGAGCCATTTGGAGCTTTTTTATATCTTTCTTTGCTGCAGATGACCATATAACTGGACAGTACTCTAAGTGTGATAGGACCAGGGATTGACCATATAACCGGACAGTACTCTAAGTGTGATAGGACCAGGGATTGACCATATAACCGGACAGTACTCTAAGTGTGATAGGACCAGGGATTGAATCACCTGATTCAGAGTGCTAGATGTTACATACTCTGAACATTTTCTTGTAACAGCAATTCCCTTACCCATCTCAATAACAATATTATCTATGTGTTCTCACCATGATAAAGCTGCGTCCAACATGACGCCTAGTAGTTTAGTTTTTTTAACTTGCTCTACATGTATTCTATTAATAGACAAATTCTATTGGGGGTCATCAGCAAGCATATATCTTGAACCAAATACAATACACTTAGTTTTAGAAATGTTCAACACCAATTTGTTCATATCAACCCACTCAGACACCATTCTTAGTTCACTGCTCAGTACATCTGTTAACTCATTACATTCTGATGCTGCACTATATATTGTAGAGTCATCAGCATACATGACCACTCTTGCTTTGTTCATTACTGAAGGTAAATCATTAGTAAAGATAGAGCAGTGAGCCTAGGCAGCTTCCTTGAGGAACACTACAATGTATATCTTTACTAATTGAAAAGCTACCATTAAAGAACACTTTTTGGCTTCTCCTGGATAGAAAGCTTTCCATCCAGGATAGAGTTGCATCCTTAAAACCATAACATTTGAGTTTTTCTAGTAACAGTTCATGATCAATTACATCAAAAGCAGCACTGAAATCCAGCAACACTGCACCAACTAACTTCCTGTCATCCATACTCTTTAACCAATCATCTGTCATTTGTGCTAAGGCTGTACTCGTAGAATGCCCTTCTTTGTATGCATGCTGGAAACCTGTTATCAGACCATTACATGAGAAATAATCCTTGATTTGTACAGATATAATTTTTTCCAATAATTTACTTAACACAGGCAGCAAGCTTATAGGATGACTATTAGGACCAGTGAATGCAGATTTTTTATCCTTAGGTATTGGAATAACCCCTTTCCAGACTGCTGGGCACACCCCATACATCAAGCACTTATTAAAATATGAGAGAGAGATTGGGGTAGATATTTGGTTAGCTGTAACTCTAAGCTATTTGGCGTCTAGATTATCTGTACCAGGTGACTTGTCATCCGAAAGAGACAACAGCATCCTTTCTACCTCTTTCCTTTCTACTTGATGAAATTTGAAACTGCATTTCCTTTCCTTCATGATACAATCTTTTATAAGGGTATACGACATGGAGCCATCAGTTGGAATCATAGCATTCATCAACTTGTCCACTTTGCCTGTAAAATATTAATTAAAGTAATTTGCGATGTCATGTGGTTTTGTAATAAATATACCGTCTGATTCAACAAAAGAGACATGTTTGAATTCCTACCCATAATAGTGTTCAACGTTCTCCACAGCTTTTTCCCATCAACCTTTACTTCATCAATTTTGTGCTGATAGAATCCCTTCTTCTTTCCTTTGTTTAGCTTGGTCACAAGATTTCTTAATTTACAATAACTTTGCTTATCAAACAAAGTACCAGATTTATCTGCTACTTTTTTGGCATCATTACATTAAATCATTACATTTCTCAGCTCATCATCAATCCATGGGGCACCGTTTGACCTCACAGTGCATTTTCTTAAAGGGGCGTGCTTATCAGCTATACTCATAAATAATTTCATAAACAAATTTAGTGACATTTCAGGATCATCCTTACTACACACTTCTAACCATTGCACATTCTAAATCTCATCCACAAATGAGTCCTGATTGAACCCTCTGTAGGACCTGCGGTAGATTATTTTAGGGCCAGCCTTTGGTATTTTAGTTTTCATAGTGAGTGCAACCAAGTTATGATCACTGTAACCTAGTGCCACTGATACAGCTTTAGAACAATGTTCAGCCATGTTGGTAAAAATGTGATCGATACAAGTTGATGATGTAATACCAGACCTATTAGTGAACGTTCTGGTTGGTAATGTCATAACTTGGGTCAGGTTACATACATTGGCAACAGAAATAACTTTCCTTCTCTTTGGACAGTTTGTATTAAAAAAAATCGATATTCATATCTCCCAAAAAATATATTTCCCTATTTTCATCAGATACATTATCCAACATTTCGCAAATTACATCAAGATATTTCACATCAGCACCAGGTGGCCTATAGCAGCAACCAACTAGTATAGTTTTCAATATGTGGTAAATGCACCTCTACCCATAGCGCCTCTAATCCGTTCAACATTAAGTCCTTACGTTGTTTTGCTGGAATTTAACTCTGGATGTAAACTGCAACTCCACCCCCATATCTATTTCTGTCCCTCCTGAACAAATTGTATCCATGTATAGAGATCTCAGCATCCTCAAAAGAAGAGTCCAAGTGAGTCTCTGATATTGCCAATACATGAATATTGTTTGACTGCACTAGACAGCATATTTCAGGAATTTTGTTCCTTAAACTGCATATATTCAAGTGAGCAATTAACAGACCTTTCTTTGGTAAATTTACAGTATTGATATGTCCAAACATGAATCAGTAGTTGGAATCTGAGAGAGAGATACTCAGTGTGTGTGTGTGGGGCTGAAATTACTTGTGTCTGTCGCTCCTCCTAACTCCATGGGAGGGAGGGTGAACAATCAGTTTGTCATACCTCAGATATGCTATGTCACCTCGTTCTCTTGCAGCCTTCATGGCTGGTATTAGTTCCTTTCTTCTTTGACAGACTGCATCTGAGAAATCCTCATTGATGAAGATGAAGGACCCTTTGAGGCGTTTGGCTTTTTCAAGGACTGCAAGCTTATCCTTGAACCTGAGGAATTTCACTACGATTGGCCTGGGTCTTGTTCCATTCTCACCACTAATGACCCCTGGTTTCCCAGACCGGTGAGCACGTTCCAGCTCTACCTGTTGATCCAGTTGTAGCTCCTCATAAAATAGCTTTCGAACTTTGTTCTCTGATTCAGCCCATGTCTCACTTTGGCTCTCCTGGATACCATCTATTACAAGATTATTTCTCCTTGATTGTCCATCCAGGTAATCAGCCTTCCCAGACATGTTCTGGAGGCCCTCCCTGACTGTGGTGATTTCATTCCGCATAGGGGAACAGGTTTTGGAAAGTGTATCCTGTGTGGTCTTCAATACATCCACATCCTTCTGTGTGAACTGAAGGCTTGTTTTAATGTCTTGTACATCTTTAGTCAGGTCGCCCAGACGCTTGTTGGTAGACTCCATGATCATTTGTATGAAGCTTTTAAAATAATTTTCCTGCTGAAGTATCATTTCCTTGTAGAAGACTTTGTGCTTCTCCAAGAGTTCACGTACCTGCCCAGCAGAGATGTAATCCTCGTCTTTTTTCGGAGGCATGATAGTAATGATAGTAGGACGTGCCCTAAATTCACTCCGTGAAATGAGAGACGCCAGCAGTAGAAAACTCTGGAAATCGGTGGTCCTAAAACCGAGACAAATTGGAGGGCTAAACCGTTTAGCGTGCTTGGTATCCAGCAATAGTAGCCCAGGCTGCCTAGCTTGTTAGCTAGCAGCTTTGTTATGTATTACCACCTTGTTTAAGCTAGGATCCCTGGACATATATCGGCAGTCCCAGCGTTAACGCTAACTGCATCCCAAGATCCAGATATGAATAGGAAAACTACTGTAAACTTTTATTAGCTAACTATGAAGTTTGTTATTAAAGGAAAACAAACCGCGTCTTTAGTCTTGTACTACGGGAGATGTCAACACATACTGCGCGTCACGTGATGAGTGTGCCTGACAACCTTTCGGTTACTAGTCCAAAGCTCTAACCACAAGGGGAGTAGTAGAGTACAGTAGTAGAGTACAGTACAGTAGTAGAGTATAGTAGAGTAGTAGACTACAGTAGTAGAGTACAGTACAGTAGTGGAGTATAGTACAGTAGTAGACTACAGTAGTAGAGTATAGTAGAGTAGTATTACCTGGTACTAAGATGTCGCCAAATCCAAGCAGAGAAAAGGGCCTGTCACACAGAGCCAGAGGGGAGGAGTTGAGGCGGGGCACTTTGAGCACCATAGGAAGCTGGAGGAAGGCCAGCAAGGACAATGAGCATCCTCTATTAGTTACATTATTACAGCTTTCTATTGTTACATCAGTTCAAGTGAAAGAACAACTGTCATATGAGACCAAATCAAATCAATCGATGCCTACTGTACCTTTTCATGTGTGGAGGAGTCAGAGGGCCCAGCCGCCACCTCCACCATAATACTATGACCACTCTGAGGAGACAAACACAGGACAACATGGTAGTGGCTTAATGCAGGGTTTCCCAAACTTGGTCCCGGGGTCCCCACTAGGTGCACATTTAGTTTTTTTGGCACTACACAGCTGATTCAAATAAACAAAGCTCGATGATGAGTTGGTTATTTGAATCAGCTGTGTAGTAATAGGGTAAAAAACTAAATGTGTACCCAAGGGGGGCCCCAGGGAAACACTGATAATGTAGTCCATTTATCTAGCCAGTTAGTTACTGCTTCATGTAAAGCACCTACAGTGCCTTCAGAAAGTATTCACACCCTTTTGTTATGGCAAGCCTAAATAAGTTCAGGAGTAAAAATGTGGTTAACAAGAGGCCAATGGTGACTTTAAAACAGTTACAGAGTTTATTGGCTGTGATAGGAGAAAACTGAGGATGGATCAACAACACTGTAAGTACTCCACAATACTAACCTAATTGACAGAGTGAAAAGAAGGAATACCTTCTGAAGGCACTGTATAGCAGCGCCTGTTTAGCACCGCCTGTAAAGCACCATCTGTATAGCACTGCCTGTATTTCACCGCCTAAGTATTACCTTTTTTCACTAATTGGTCTTTTGACCAATCAAATCAGCTTTTTGACAATAATTGGTCAAAATATCAGAATTTTGTCCTGTAACAAAAAGTGCTTTAGAATTAAAAGGTATCAATATTTCCTATTTAAAAGACTGTGACGTACCTTGGTAAAGAGAGGAGTAATAAAAACAAAGAAAACATCGTAGACAAACAGGGTCACCAGGAGCGTGGTGCAGGCCTGGAGCGGAAGACATGGAAGAAGAAGAAGACATTAACACGACTTTTCCAGCTTATGGATGTTGTTCAATGAGGTTAGATACAGAGGTCACTGCTTGTCATAGGGTCGGGGAAAAAACTCCTGGTCATTAACACACATGCATGATCATCGGGTAGCCTAGTGGTTAGAGTGCTGGACTAGTAACCGGAAGGTTGCAAGATCGAATCCCCCGAGCTGACAAGGTAAAAATCTGTCAGTCTGCCTCTGAACAAGGTAGGTAACCCACTGTTCCTAGGCCGTCATTTAAAATAAGAATTTATTCTTAACTGACTTGCCTAGTTAAATAAAGGTTAAATAAAAAAATTCAAATCAGTACAACTCCTGGCCCTAGTTATTTAATGTGGTCAGTACCACTTTAAAATGACAGACATATCCATTGATTTGAACGGGATATTCCCATTCTAGGGATTCTACTGCTATGGTCAGTACATTATATAATCATTTAGTTAGTGCTTGTATTTGTCCTATTTCACACATGTACAAGTGTGTATTAATACGCATGTGTGAATTGGAAATGTTTTTTTTGGAGGGGGGGGGGAGGGGTCACAGCCAGGAACTGCCATTATCAATGGAGAACCTGGAGCAATTAGGGATAAGTGTCTTGCTCAAGGGCACATAAAGATTTCTTTACCTTGTCGGCTCTGGGATTCGAGCTAGCGACATTTTGGTTGCTGGCCCACCGCTCGGCTACCTTCCGCCCTGTTATGCTATGATCCATCTATGTGTATTGATTGAATTACACATAGAATCATACAGACTATAGAATTATAGGATCTCTATACTGGTGGGCTCCCGAGTGGCGCAGCGGTCTAAGGCACTGCATTTCAGTGCTAGAGGCATCACTACAGACACCCTGATTCGAATCCAGGCTCTATCACAACCAGCTGTGATTGGGAGTCCCATAGGGCGGCACACAATTGGCCCAGCGTCGTCCGGGTTTGGCCTGTGTAGGCCGTCATTGTAAATAAGAATTTGTTCTTAACTGACTTGCCTAGTTAAATAAAACATTAAAATAGTGTGTGCACCTTAAACGTGGGCAGTCTGATAGTCTTGAGCATGTAGAGACAGAAGGCTATGCCCAGGGCGTCTTGTAACACCCACGCCCACCTAGGAGAGGACACAGCAGATGGCAGGAACAACAGTTAGCCAGCACAAACACCTCAAGTAGCA
Source organism: Hucho hucho (assembly GCA_003317085.1). Taxonomy (NCBI): domain Eukaryota; kingdom Metazoa; phylum Chordata; class Actinopteri; order Salmoniformes; family Salmonidae; genus Hucho; species Hucho hucho. The sequence goes on from QNTS01003186.1 coordinate 66,141, forward strand.
ATGCAAATATCACAGTACAGCTATACGGACACTCAGTCACTATGGTACTTTTTAATGGTGAGTTTACAAACATAGATTTGAAACTTGTATCTCATTATGGTGAAATAAGTATAGCCAGTTAAAACTGTAAAGGCTTAGCAGATAATAAGAAAAGACAAACAGTATTTACCTGGCTAAAAGAGAAGGAATATAATATCTATTGTTTACAGGAAACTCGTTCAACAATTTTAGATGAAGTTGTGTGGAAAAAGGACGGGGGGGTGAAATATACTTCACCCATGGGCAAAGACATTCAAAAGGGGTGATGATATTAATTAACAGTAATTTTGATCTGAATGTGCAAATTGTCCAAACAGATCCTCAAGGTAGATGGATGATTTTAAATATGTTATTGGACCATATACAGATATGTCTCATTAACCTATACAGTCCGAATAATGATGATCCACACTTCTTTGAAAATATATATAAGAATGTATCAACTCTACAAGCAACACTAGACTCTATTACTCTGTTAAAGGTCCCCAAAGCACACACATCCCTGGGTGGCTTGTCTTTTCAGTTTGCTGCAGCTAGCGACTGGAACGAGCTGCAACAAACACATCTCTTCATTCAAAGACTCAATCATGGACACTCTTACTGACAGTTGTGGCTGTTTTCTGTGATGTATTGTTGTCTCTACCTTCTTGCCCTTTGTGCTGTTGTCTGTGCCCAATAATGTTTGTACCATGTTTTATGCTGCTACCATGTTGTGTTGCTACCATGTTGTTGTCATGTTGTGTTGCTACCATGCTGTGTTGTCATGTGTTGCTGCCTTGCTATGTTGTTATCTTAGGTCTGTCTTTATGTAGTGTTGTGTTGTCTCTCTTGTCATGATGTGTGTTTTGTCCTATATTTATATTTTATTACATTTTTTGTATTTTGAATCCCCCCTCCCACAGGAGGCCTTTTTGCCTTTTGGTAGGCCATCATTGTAAATAAGAATGTATTCTTAACTGACTTGCCTAGTTAAATTAAGGTTAAATAAAATAAGAATAAATAAAATAAATTATTATGGTGGGAGATTATAATATGGTTTTAAACATCTCTATGGACCGTAAAGGAAATCACACTACAACCTATCAACCTCATGCACTTAAGGAAATCACACTACAACCTATCAACCTCATACACTTAAGGAAATCACACTACAACCTATCAACCTCATACACTTAAGGAAATCACACTACAACCTATCACCCTCATACACTTAAGGAAATCACACTACAACCTATCAACCTCATACACTTAAGGAAATCACACTACAACCTATCAACCTCATGCACTTAAGGAAATCACACTACAACCTATCAACCTCATGCACTTAAGGAAATCACACTACAACCTATCAACCTCATACACTTAAGGAAATCACGAATGTCATGGATATATTAGAACTTGTGGATATATGGAGGTTTAATACCCTGACCTAGTGAGATATACATGGAGGAGGTTTAATACCCTGACCTAGTGAGATATACATGGAGGAAGTTTAATACCCTGACCTAGTGAGATATACACGGAGGAGGTTTAATACCCTGACCTAGTGAGATATACACGGAGGAGGTTTAATACCCTGACCTAGTGAGATATACACAGAGGAGGTTTAATACCCTGACCTAGTGAGATATACACGGAGGAGGTTTAATACCCTGACCTAGTGAGATATACATGGAGGAGGTTTAATACCCTGACCTAGTGAGATATACATGGAGGAGGTTTAATACCCTGACCTAGTGAGATATACATGGAGGAGGTTTAATACCCTGACCTAGTGAG
>QNTS01003186.1:78493-91107 GCA_003317085.1 Hucho hucho
TACTACTACCACCACCACCACCACTACTAGACTTACTTCTTGATGTCCTTGCTGCCGGCCCAGTACCCTCCGATGGCCACCGTCCCCACAGCCATGAGGAAGATGATGACCATGTTGTAGTCCAGGACGGGCTCCTTGGGCGCGTACATGGCCACCTCTCTGCTCTGCCCAAACATCTGCAGGGGACAGGAAACACAGCATAATTCATTGATTTGTTGATCTTTGTTAGTAATGTTACAAACATCAAGTTTGTTTGAACAGGGTCTCGTTTCATGAGGGTGGCAGATATAAATATCACGAATAGAGAAGCTGACATGATTCCTATAGCCTCAATACTTACACTACACGTCAGAGAGGCATCTCTGTTTTATATAATATATCTCTAGCTAATAAACACAGGGGGCGTGTTTCTGGATAGAAGAGCTGACATGATTACTTAGATTGTAATGAATACTTACACTACACGTCAGAGAGGCATCTCTGTTTTGTATGATTTAGTTCTGAATGTTCCACAGCGTATCGTGTGTCCTACTGAACAGTGTGGTTGTAAGGGTTGCAAAATTCCAGTAACGTTTCCCAAACTCCCAGGTAGTCCAAAAATCCTCTTGGAAGATTCTGGAATTCCTGCTTATTCATTTTTTTCCCCGATAATCTTCTAACCGGGATTTCAGGAAAAGCTGGGAATTTTGGGAAAGTTACCGGAATTTTATAACCCTAGATGTTGGTCTCTCCTCTGCTCTCACCTTCCTAATGTCCAGCATGTCAGTGTAGCTAAGCAGTGCCACAGGGATGTCAATCTCCTCATACTGACTCTTGTTTCCTGCCGGTGGGGTCTGTGATAGGAAAAACAGAAATTAAATTGGCAAACTCTGACTGTACAGAAAGTATTTAGAAAATCTATATTCAATCTATTATTTATACACTACAGCTGTAGGATCTTAATTTGATCACCTTGTTGCAGGAGAACTTTCCTACAATGCAGGAAATGTAAAACATTTGAGGTTTAAAAACGCTTCTGCAGTTTCAAACTTCATTTTCCTTCATTTTTATAAATCATTTATTAATCCCTACAAAAACGTCCAAAATTTATAATCCACATAATTCACATTTCCTGTTGCTGCAGGATTATTTTCCTGTTGTAGAAAACTGGCTCAAATTAAGATCCTACACACGATGACCTACACTGAGTATACCAAACCTTCCTAATATTGAGTTTGCCCTCAGAACCAGTGGAGGCTGCTGAGGGAAGGACGGCTCATAATAATGGCTGGAACGGAGCAAATGGAATCAAACACATGGAAACCATGTCTTTGATACCATTTCACTCATTCCGCTCCAGCCATTACCACGAGCCCGTCCTCACCAATTAGGATTCCACCAACCTCCTGTGCCCAGAACAGCCTCAATTCGTTGGGGCACAGACTCCACAAGGTGTCGAAAGCGTTCCACAGGGATGCTGGCCCATGTTGATTCCAATGCTTCCCATTGTTGTCTCAAGTTGGCTGGATGTCCTTTGGGTGGTGGACCATTCATTATACACACGGGAAACTGTTGCGCATTAAAAACCCAGCAGTGTTGCCGTTCTTGACACAAACTGGTGCTCCTGGCAGCTACTACCATACCCGGTTCAAAAACACTTTAATATTTTGTCTTTCCCATTCACCCTCTGAATGGCACACATACATAATCCATGTCTCAATTGTCTCAAGGCTAAAAAAAATCCTTCTTTAACCAGTCTCCTCCCCTTCATCTAAGCTGGTTGAAGTGGATTTAACAAGTGACATCAATAAGGGATCATAGCTTTCACCTGGATTCACCTGGTCAGTCTATGTCATGGAAAGAGCAGGTGTCCTTAATGTTTTCTACTCTCAGTGTATATAACCTGTTTACGACAGGTGTGTTCCAATGCTCTTGTTCTGCTTCTTTCCTTCCCAGCCTTTTACAACAGCACTAGTGAAGATAAGAGGGAACATGAGAGATGGCTAAAGTACATAGACTAAAGTACATAGACAGGTTTGGGACCACCAGGCTAATATGATAGGACATAGGCTGGTAAGAGTCAAGTTGTCTTTGATATTAATTATATGGTTTGACTCTTACCAGCCTGTCTTTGCTGACGATGAGCAGGCCTTTAGCTCCGTTGAGCTGGGCCAGGCGGACCTTCTCGTAGAAGGTGCAGTTCCCCCGCATCACCATGGGGATACGATTGGGGAAGCCACCATCGGGGACGTCTGATGGGAAACACAGGACTGACGGTGTCAGGTCATAGATCTCCAGACGAGACTAGTGGAGGCATAAAGGAGGATTGGTTAATAATGGGTCCTCTCTGAATGTTTCATCATGCGCGCACACCACGCATCAGCATTCTGATGAACTTGTCAGGGCAGCCGTATTTCAAGAGTATCGGCCAAAGAGCACACACACACACATACCTTTGTCAGACATCTCTCAAGAAGTGACAATGACAGCCGTTTACTCCACTTACTGCTTTGTTGAGGTCCCGAGGTAGACGAGCCCACTGGGAGTTGAAGAAGATGCAGTAATCCTTTCCTTTGCCCTGGCCCTTGTCACTGAAATGGGCCATGCCATATTCCCCCACAACCTGGCAAGAGAGAATTAACGTGTATAATAGATAAAGCCTAAGTGCCTCGTAGAGGGATGAGAGCAATAGACAAAGATGTAACAGTGGCCAGAATAACTTGAGATATTTTATAGACTGGCCAACTGACTCTATGGGAGTGTGCAGTACTCCTCTTTCCACCAGATAGTTAGCTTTACACTGATGCACAAGCTTTAACTAGACAATTCCAAAACGGACAATACCAGCGAGCACGATATTCATTTTAAACCACCTTGATACATCAAAAAGGATCAAAGCCATGTTACAGAAGGATGTACAGAGGATGTTACTAGCAGATGGGCCCTATAGCTACGACTATTCACAGCGTCCTAATAGGTTGTGTTCTCCGCAAGCTAACAGGCATGTAGCATGCAGGCTGACTGTTCATTATCTCGACAACAAAATACAACATGTACTGTTAAACGATGGATCGGACACATGCGACTTGTTTTACAGATTAATGCCACATTATTTATGGGTGAATAGACATGAGACCATCTCACCTGTTTTAAGAGAAAATATGTCCAAACCAGGCTTAGCAAAGCCTTCATGACGCTTGCTTGTTGTCTTCCCATCAACCGCACTCCTCTGCACTCACCGTGCGGTCACCAGCTGTTTTTCCAGCTCCCGCCCACATTCTACAGAGCATTTGCCATTGGTTTATTTTGAACCAGCATTGAAGTACACGCATTATGATTGGTTTACATGATGTCAATAAAACATATCAATAAATTCCAGAGGTTTTCTGTCAGCTTCTATAACTTAGTCGTCAGCATACTAGATAACAAAGTTAGGCGGGTGCTTACATTTGTCCTATTTCACTCATGTACATTCGTTTTTTTTTATTTTTTATATATATATCCAACTCCCCCTGAGACACAATAATGGCTGATCCCTGGCTCTGACCCCACTCTCCAAGTGGGGTCAGAGCCAGGGATCAGCCATTATTGACCACGACCATGAAGCAATTAGGGTTAAGTGCCTTGCTCATGGGCACGTCAGACTAGGTGAAAAAAGCCGCTTGGGGATTTGAACCAGCGACTTTTCGGTTACTGGACCAACAACGCTCCTAACCACTAAGTTGCCGTGCTAGCTAAACTTGTGATTTACAATATATGTAGCTGCTTAAAATAGGTTATATTGTGAGCTAAATTTGATTTAATGTATACTATGCTAGCCTGAAACAGTTGAAAATAAATTATTATTTTGGGCTTTTCAGCAGTCAAAGGTTGTAGTTGGGGAAAAAAGGGCAAGTACCTCTGGAAAAGGTTCTATCGATGCCATAAACTGCGTGCGTGTGAAATAATAGCACTGGTGTGGCCATGAGGCGAGGGTAAGATGGTGGACAGGAAAACAAGGAGAAAGTGTTACATACAGTTGGGACCCGCAATTTTCAGCCCCACATTTTTAAATAAAAATATATGTATTTTTTGGTGCTTGCCTGTTTTGCATGTTATTTTGGCATTAATATGTGTCACATATCAGTTTGCAAACAATGTAAAAATAATATATATCTTTGAGTTAATAAAGCCGCATACAAACATGGTCTCTTTTTTGTTTACTTGAGTAAGACAGCTCCAAAATGCAGGTGTTTCAGCCTGGCACAGTGATTTCTGTGGTGGTGGGGCAAGCCAGCAGAAAATACGGAGCGCTGCGCCGTGATTGGCTCAGTGTTCTGTCACTCATGGGGACACTACGTCACCACAAAGTCTAAGAGGAGACCTTGAGAATTCAAGCCCTTTGGGTGCTGCCATAGAGTTACGTTAGAAGTGCCCATCCAAGAAGGCTCAAGGTCATTGGCCACAGATAAAATGTACAGTAGCTTTGATTGGACTGATCATGTCAACATCATACTTTCAAAATCTTAGCTAGCAGTCATCATGAATCAAGTCGACAATCTACTGGCAAGTCCTTTTTAATCCTTGTCATATGAAGATAAATAATGAAGAGAAATTATGGCTGTGTGGTCCCAAATCTGGGATTAAGCATTCAACATTGGCCGTGCTGTCAATGAAGCATGATTTGTGCAGAACTGCAAAAACTTGACTTCAGTGAGTTCCAGACAACTGGAAAGTTGGGAATAAACAAGCTCCGACTGGGAAAATAAGTTTTGAACATCCAACTCTGGAATTGTAAATCCGGCCTGCAGTTGTTTTGAAAGCACCATAAAGCCAGAGAATGCCAGACTTTGATGACAAAATTTGCCCACAAAGGACTGTCGCGTGAGCATCCTGTTCAAGTGAGCACAGCTCAACAAGGTGAGTCCAAAAACGTATTGTATGCTGCTGCATAAATTATGTAATATGCCAGGGAGATATGTATACGGTAGCTAAGAAAGTAATACTAAGTGTATGTTGTGTAGTAAGATGTTAGTAGCCCATGTGCCTCACCCTAATAATTTGGTCTATTTACCCCTCTAAATTTCACCTACTGTACTGACTTGGTGGTGCACATGTAGCCTATAACCTGTTTTAGAGAAATGTAATCATCAAATATTGTAAGAGATTTCATTGTCTGTTTATATGCCCCTATTATTTATCCTACGGTTCTGACTTGGTGTACAGGGAGAACACTGCAGGAACGGCCCATGTTCTGAATTCTGTCGATGTACATTTCAAAAGTGCTAAACAAATAGTTATATAGCTCGCTCATTAATGTTTTAATTGAAATTACGGATGACCTCTTATCCGCTTGTCGTCCCCTTATGCCATAGTTTGTCATCTCAATTGTCATTAGAAACCACAATTGTTTAAGCAAGTCAGCCATATCAGCTATGTTTTTCAAAGGCAGTAAATTAGGATTAATTTACTGTTTCGCTGCCAGACAAGGCTCCGCTGATAGCCAGGAGTAGCAGTGGTAAAATGTTGGGACTGCTGTTGGGACAGCTTTATGTAGGCCGTAACAGTTTGTGGGCACCGTTAATGTGCAATTCATGTATTGTTTAGTGTTGTGGCTTTACTGGCATGCATCCCACTTCTTCTTTTTTTTGCTCCACCAAGATTTACATGCTAAAATCGCCACTGGTTACATATAAGTAAATAAGGAACGCACAAGCTTCTGGAAGATCTTATGAAAGAGAAGATGGCAGACATGAAAAAAAAGAGAAGTGGAACATGTTTTGAGTGAATATGGAGTGGTGGATCACAGACTTTTGGAAGAGCTACAGAAGGAAATTGAACATGACAAGAGTGAGGATGAATTAACTGTGGTGGCAGGTGTGGTGAAGACCGCCGTGTTTGAGCCTAGTCCTGATGATGACAAAGATGATTTGGGTCCAGTGGGAGTGAGATGACAGATCCATATGTGGTGTCAGGTTGGGTGGAGAAGAGGTTGGATAATGTGGAATCGTGTTGATTTTTTTGCATTTCTGCTGTCCAGAGGGAGCGTGAGCCCCACACCACGCGACTGGGGACAAGAACTGTGACTTGCTTTCCTCTCCAGAGCACAGAGTGATAACTGGAGTGGCATTAAGTGTTGAGAAGGATCAACTGAAGTTGAAGAATCCCGGTGTCTGTGACGCACGCCGTTTGGTACGACACAGACTCTGTGGAGAATGTGATGAAACAGAGAAGACACTGTCTGTACTACAGAGTGTTATTATTTAAATGCAGAGTCAGATAAAGTCAAGATGCGTTAGTTATCCCGTGAGAACTTTTGTCCTGAGTCCAGTACAGTGTTTTAGGTATCAAGCTTATGGTCATGTGGCAGCAGTGTGTAGGAGGGGGATTCCTAGATATGAGAAGTGTGCAGGAGGACATGAGACAAAGGAATGTGTTGTGTCTGTGGGAAACGTTGTGTGTAAACTGTAAGGGTACCCATGATGCTGGAGATCAGAGGAGTCCGGTGAGAGAAAGGCAGGTTGAGGTTGCCAGGATCAGTTAATAAAGCAGAAAGGGACGTATGCAGAGACAGTGAAGAGAGTAGTAGAAGTAGGGTCCAGGGTGAGGGATCCTAAGAGGATCCCTGTGAGTAGGCCGAGGCCAATAAAGAGTGATAGATGTGCTTCAGTAAGGTTGGTTTTCTGCCGTACATGGCCACGGTTGTCAATTGTACTGCAGGAATGGAATTTAAATCACAGAGGACAGATGTAGTTTTCAAAGGGTAATGAATTCATACTACAGAATAGTAGGCTGATACACAGCCAATACAGTAGGTGGCGGCATGCACGTATAAATGTGTTTGCGGACCGCATTAATACCAACAAAGTAGAAGAAAAAGGTTGGAGTTCGAGAGGCGTGGCTGGAACAGTTTCAAAATGGCGGTGAGTCGATCATATCTTCAATGAACGTATCTAAAACGTCGTTATTTACTATTATTTAGCAATTGCGTTCCTCCCAATCTAACTACAATATTCTGTTATCTAGCAAGTGCAAGACGGCAAAGTAGGGACATTTGCAAGCGTGCTTTTCAGACAGCATCGTGTTAATGAAACCGACAAAGAAAATGAATGTCAAACAAAGAGAAAAATTGCAAAGAATATCAGAATATCGCTTGAGAAAAAAATAAAGAGGGAGCCAATACCCGATTACGTTACGGATGTCAACAATACATTCTGCAAAACCTACAACATTGCGTTAGACTACACAGTGCATGGGCGCTAGATCTGCATTCCCGGTAATAAAAACTCGTGTCCGCCGTGGACCTGCTCGTCCATAAAGCATCATCCATCAGGCTTCAAAGGCATTTACCTACTTAACTAGCTTTTTTGTTAAACACCATTTTCCACGACCGTTTTCACATTTTCAGACAATTTTGGGTGTTGCACACCGCGTTCATCCAAGGGTGTGCAACGTTCTAAATAGAATAAAATTGTAAATGAACACGCAGTTCACCCTAGTGGCCAACTCCGGAGACTATTGAAGGATAGCCGCAAAACATGGCACTGAGTCGATTTCTTAAATAACTTAATCTAAAACCTAATTTACTCTTTTCTAGTTCTTTAATTTAACTACAGTATTCTGACCACTGCTAGCGAGATGGAGTGGGTTGAGATATTTGCTTGCGATAGGCGCAGACTCGACTGTATAGTGTTGTCAACATCAGCGTGCTAAATATCATGCCATGTTCGTACCCCAGTTTCTCTCCCCATAATCTTTAGACTACAGTTTAGAAGCTGGGTTTTCTGTTAAATAGCTTCAATCCTCGTCTTAATCTGCTTCTTCTATTGGGTTTAACGGCGGTTGACATCCAATGTTAATGTTGCATTACCGCCACCAGCTGGACGAGGTATTTAACGAGAAAATAAGAATCATTACAGGAAAAGGGGGAAAACGACAATAAGACGTCAACAAACAAAAACCCATCCCACTCCAATCACAGTCCATTCCAAAATACATCCCTACACAGGCTCAGGGGCCTCAGCAGGTGGAACATTCAGCAACAGGATTTCTTGCATTTCCTCGGCTGTGACATTACGAAGACCCAAGAAACATTTGGCTGCATTCACAATGATTACAATTTTCTTTGACTTCTCCGCTTGTGCTATACAGTTTATGACCATTGCAATAAATTATACAAAGTCCACCTTTAACATGTAACATTTCACGATCCCTCAGTTGATGTGAAACAGTCACTGGGTCGTGGTGGCTCTACTACCCTTGTTTCTTCCCTGCCACTCAGTCGATGTGCACCAACCACTCAATCGGTCTTCAGTTATCATACTTCTTGCGCCACTTATTTTGCCACCCTAGAAATAACCCCCTTGATAGGTTCCCTGGTTCAAAAATCCATACAGGAATCATTCCACTCCAATATCTTTGTCTTAAAACACCCCAAAAAATTTAAGACTGCTTCTTGTGATGCTCAGAATCCACACGTTCCAACACATTCCAGATTTTCAACAGTTTTGCAACAGAATTGGCCTAATAATACACTCCAGGTTTTATTTTCTACCTGATAATTGCAACCAGCTGGAGTCCCAGGTCTAAATCAGTCCTTAATTAGAGGGGAACAATGACAATCGGCAGTGGAACTGGCTTCAAGGATCAGATTTGAATTTGCCTGGCCTATACTGTCGATTCAAAGTTGAACATGACCGATTTGGGCACTTATAAGAGCATAAATTGGAACACGGGGGTGTCAAACTCATTCCATGGAGGGCCCAGTGTCTGCAGGTTTGGTTTTTTTTCTTTCAATTAAGCCCTAGACAACCAGGTGTGGAGTTACTAATTAGTGACCTTAATTCATCAATCGCGTAAAAGGGAGGAGTGAAAACCCACAGACACTCAGCCCTCCATGGATTGAGTTTGACACCGTGCTGTACAGTAATATGCTATAAATCACATCAGAGTAGGGGTTTTTACTGACAGCCGCTCTGAACAAGAGCACTTCACACTACAAGAAGTTGCCCCCATCACTCCGGTTAATTGGGCAACGTTTGCAAATGTTTTTGTCTGAGGGAGGGAAATGCTTTAAATTTAAGAGGACTCTATGTATTTTGAAAGATGAGATATTAATTAATACCACTTATGTCATACAAGCAAGCCAAACACCTGTGATTCCAAATGCAATTCACATTTCAAAATCATAAAACTCATGTCACATACAGTGTCAATGTTTATGATCACTATGTTTAGTGTACAGTTAGATGACATCATACCCTGGGTTGTTCTGAACAGAATGATTGTTTATTGTGAAGAGAATTTGCAGCTGAACGCACACCTGAATGCACTCATGACTCGTTTCTATGTGCACCAAAATTCGGGTCGGTATCTCTGAATTTCCCTGTGAATGCCTAACACTGTAAAATCATATTTTATAAGTTAGCTAGTCATGTTAACAATAGAACAAGCTTTCAAATGATGCCCACCTGATCCAGATTGAGATTTATAATGGGCCATTTTTTGGATTGCTTAAACAACAACGTAATTGTGTAATGGCGGGGATGCAGTATTCCAAACAAAACGACTACAAGTGTGCTTGCTCCAGTTTTTTCAACGGCACAGCTCAGAGAGCATCTATAAAAAGGTGCTTTTTTTGGGGAAGACTTGAGTCAAAAATGCATTGACATTACTTAGGAACTGTGTACACTTTGGAGAAATGTGTGGCCACTTGGAGACACCAGTTAGTCCTCTCACTCAAATACCGCAACATTTCCAGGAGTATTCTTATGTTACTGAATGTATTTTCAGATTTTGTTATCAACAAATGCAGTGAAAAGTACAGTAATTGTAAAATCTACATTAAGAGTCAACAGTGTAATGTTTGGATTCAGTCTTTTCAGGTGAACTGTTGTGTCCTTGTCCTTGCCTTTTTCTTCCATAATCTCCAAACTGTTTCCTTTTAATTGCTACCATGCTTATGTATGTGTTTTTCATATTTCTTTAAAAAACATTTCAATTCAGCGCTATTCATATAGGCTAATTCCCATGAGTGTAAAGGGTTAAAAAATGATTTTTAACCCTTTACATGATTTGGCTCAATTCAAATGGATCTGATCTCCAGCCCTGTCAGTTTCCCACGTCAAGTACTCCTATTGAAATAATTATTATTTGTGTCAAATAAACACATCTACATTTTGAGCATACAAATTGGATAAAACTGAAAGGGCTTGATGGTATGATTAAACTATAGTGTTCAATCCTAAATTCGACTGATTCTTTTCCTTTTCAGGACAGAAACAAGGAAGGAGAGAAGAAAAAGAAGGAGAGCATCTTTGACCTGTCCAAGTACATCGATAAACAAATCCGTGTCAAGTTCCAGGGAGGACGAGAGGGTAAATCAGTTAAGATAATACTTACTTAGTCCATTTCATTACTATGTGTTAAAACCTGAAGAACGAAAGAAGAGAAAAAATACTGTGGAACTTGCAGCTTCCAAAAGAGAACACTGGCAACCTTTTGCCTGTCTGGAAATGCAGTTCCATGACAGGCCACAGGCCCCATCTTCTTTACTGTTTTTCTCCATGCTTCCATTCAAGATAATAATCCTTATTTATTTGTGTCAGCCAGTGGAGTCCTAAAGGGGTTTGACCCCCTGTTGAACCTGGTATTGGACAGCACCATCGAGTACTTGCGAGGTATGTAGCAGAAACTAAGACTTGCTTGTATGATCTCATATCACTTCTACAACGTGAAAATGCACTCCTGGTCGGTGAGGAGACTGTTGCCCACATAATTCAATGGAAAACATATCTGGGATGTTGCCCTTCAGTAAAAAAATGGACAATGAAACCAAGGTCATATCATTTGCCATTTTATAAAGAAGGTTGTTCTGGATCGTTCATGGTGGAGTTTCACATACTATCAATTACCTCTGACCTGTTATGCCACTTCCTCATCCAATACAATTTGGTTTGATTTGTTATTTCCAGACCCTGACGACCAGTTCAAGCTGACCGAGGACACGCGACAGCTGGGCCTGGTGGTGTGTCGAGGGACCTCAGTGGTGCTCATCTGTCCTCAGGACGGCATGGAGGCCATCCCCAACCCCTTCATACAACAGCAGGACGGATAGTTCGCCAGCCTTATTCCTCTTGATTACCTCACAGTAGCCCAATTCCTGGGGTGAATCTTAATTGTATTTCCTTGATTCCAAGTCCTCTCCTTGCTTCCTTCTTTGGAGAAGAATATCAGAGGGGAGGAACCTCAGATCGTTTGCTCCAATATGCTTTGAAAAGGTGACAAGGTAGGAGGATGTGAGGAATCAAGGAAATATTATTTAGATTCACTACTATTCTCCCCTGCGCCTTCTACCCGAGGTGCACTTCACGTTCACTCCCATCAGCCCCACACATCTTTCTGAGTCCCTATAATCAGGAAAATTATTTTGTTGTAGTTTAATTGGTGTCACCAGCCTGAATATTGATGTAGTAGGCAGTATGAAATGGTGTGATAAGCATGTGTTTTGTTTTGAAATGAAGAATAGTGGTTTAAATGTTAATATGGGGGGGGGGGTCTCTGACTAGATAAGTGAAAACATATTTTTGCTGTGATGGTAAACATAAAAAAAGTACTTTTTACTATGGTTTTCCCTAAGTCAGGCCAGGTTTGAACGATATGGCATATTATGTTTTTACATTACAAATGTAATAAATGTACTATTTTCTTTAATGATATGTGTCTTCAGTGTTTTGTATCGTCTTCGAAAAGTATACGACCCAATTGGAGTAAATAATGGGGATTATTTGAAGCTATTTGACAGATACATTTCAGCTTTTTTGTTGTTGAGAAAATCTACGTTCATTGCTCTTTCAGACAGTAATAATCGCACAACGGTGAAGTCAGTATGATGTCATTCCGTATGGTCCATCCTCCGGTCTCAAAGTGCTGTACCGTTCTTCAACCACCGGAGAGGAATGCAGGACCCGTAGCCAGTTATAATGTAAGTATCTGACTTGTCATTTTTATAGAGTAAGGAACGATAATCTACAATATCGGTGTCGGCTGACGTTATTTAAAAAATGATTAGCGATAAGTTCCGAGTCCTGTTCGCTAGTTAACGTTAGTGAATTAGTTCATGTAGATAGCTAGCACATTAGCTAGCTATCTATTATAGCATTACCAGCAAGCTTTTGTCAAAAATGTAGCTATATTTTCTTTAGAGTTTGGTTTTGCCACGACCCATTATCACGGCAAGAGTTTGGGGTTTCATGTTTGTTGTTATTTCTATGAAAAGGTTAACCGCATCCCGCTAGCTCACTTCTCCAGACTCCAAACGGTAGCTAGCCAGTTAGCAGCTAGTTAGCTACATATGGTTAAAGTTCAGTTTTTGCTTGTCAACAAAAAATACATTTAGCGGTGTAATGTTAATCCATAGTATTTCCGGTAACAACACGAAACCATTGTTTCTCAATCTGAGTAGTAAACGGTTATCTAATGTTAAAACCCCCGCAGTGAGACCCTTTAATCAGTTAGTTGATGGAAGAAGATGACGTAAGTAAGACTGGTATGCGGAGTTCTTACTCCCAAGTTTTCCTTCTCAACTCCACAATGTTCATCACATATGGAGAAACCCAGCTACTCTGCTGTGTTGACTTTGGCCAAATAAGGACGAC
>QNTS01003186.1:98480-113823 GCA_003317085.1 Hucho hucho
ACTGCCGCTTTACTGATGGTTTACTGCCGCTTTACTGATGGTTTACTGCCGCTTTACTGATGGTTTACTGCCGCTTTACTGATGGTTTACTGCCGCTTTACTGATGGTTTACTGCCGTTTTACTGATGCCTTACTGCCACCTTACTGCCGCTTTACTGATGGTTTACTGCCGCTTTACTGATGGTTTACTGCCGTTTTACTGATGGCTTACTGCCGCTTTACTGCCGCCTTACTGCCGCCTTACTGCCGTTTTACTGATGGTTTACTGCCGCTTTACTGATGGTTTACTGCCGCCTTACTGCCGCTTTACCGGTGGTTTACTGCCGCTTTACCGGTGGTTTACTGCCGCTTTACCGGTGGTTTACTGCCGCTTTAGTGATGCTTTTTGACCCCCTTCATCTACTATCCATTAACCCTCCTCTCTTCCCAGGTGATTAAGAGGCGGAACGTGCGCCAGGAGGAGAGCGGGAAGAAGCCGGAGCGCAGGCGTCTGAAGACCACGCGTCTAAAGGAGTACACCATCAAGTCCCACTCCTCCATGCCCCCCAACAACACCTATGTCAACTTCGAACGCTTCTCCCAGGTGCTGGAGGAGATCGCTGCTGCTGAGGAGGGGCTGAGAGACCTGGAACAAAACCAGAGGTGAGAGGGAGGGATGAATAGATAGATGGATTAATTGTTTAATTTGATTATAAAAAATGCATGTAAAGCAGCTCTAATTGGATACAACATACGTATTCCATACATTCTAACATCTCCTTGACTTCTCCAGGTCGTGCCGGGAGGATGTGGCTGCTCTCCTGTCTATCTACGAGGAGAAGGAGGGCTGGTACAAGGAGGAGAACCAGAGCATCGCCAGCGACCTGGGTCACATCCGCCAGGAGCTGCAGCGTACCCAGGCTCAGCGCAGGCAGAGCCAGGAGGACGCCCGCGCCACCATGCTGGCTGCTAACGCCCTCAAGAGGAAGTTTGGCCGTCTGGAGAACCGTTACGAGGTCCTGGCAGAACAGGTGGCATCGGAGGTGCGCTGGGTGGAGGAGCTGGTCAAGGGGATAGAGAAGGAGAAGGACAGCCTCGTCATGCCCTGAGTTTGGCCTGGCTTCTAGTATCACTGACCTGGTCATGCCCTGAGGCCAGCCTGGTTTGGTACGGACACCGGTCTTATATACCAGATGTCATCAGATTCAGAACAAGGGCCCAGAGTTTTTCTGGTTAGGGAAAACTCTGGCCCTTGATCATAAGCCATGATGCTACCCCCCCAGACATTTGATCAGGAAAAATTATCCCCCCTCCCCATTTTCCCTTTCTAATGAGAGCACCAAAAATGTATAGAGTCCCTCCCTACTATGAATACATTTAATCAACAAAATATGTGTTTGAAGAATGTCCATTCCAGTATTTTCTAAATTAATTCATAATGTTGAAAATGGTAAAGATTGTGTTTCATTTTTGCAGTATATTTGGTTAAGATGGTGATACATACAGGAAGGTTTTCTGCACCTGCAATAATTTTCCTATATTTTTTATAGCCCCATACTTAAAGGGATATGTATCATTAACAGCTGACTATGATTAACCAATAAGGCCCGAGGGGGTGTGGTATACGGACAATATACCTCGGCTAAGGGCTGTTCTTAGACACGATGCAATGCGGAGTGCCTGGACACAGCCCTTAGCCGTGGTATATTGGCCATGTACTACAAACCCCTGAGGTGCTTTATTGTTATTATAAACTGGTTACCAACATAATTAAGAGCAGTTAAAAATAAATGTTTTGTCATACCCGTGGTATGCAGTCTGATATACCACAGCTGTCAGCCAATCAGCATTCATGGCTGGAACCACAGTAGTAGTAGAAACAATAGAACATGTTATAGGGAGATTCCATTTTGAAGTTAATCTTATTGACACCAGGCTATCCATCCCACATGTCACTCAACAACCGTCTTGTTGTACTGCGATGCAAAGCTACAGACACTATATACTATACTATATAAATACTAATAGTTCTCTTACGTATGAAGAGAGTCGTCTTAAAATGAATAGATTGTACAAACCTGTTTTGCAACTTGCACGCAGCCTGTACATTGAACACCTTATTGCCTATGCATAAGCTAAATGAAGTGTGTAGTAATGTCTAAACCTCTTCATGAATAATGGAAGTCTAGTGACTGTCCCTCAAAATGTTTTAGGCCGGTTTCCCGGACACAGATTAAGCCGAACCCTGGACTAAAAACCATGGTCAATGGAGAATCTCCATTTAGAAAATAGCTTTTTAGTTCGGTATTTAGCTTCATCTGTGTCCGGGGTAACCGGCCCTTTACTACTGCACAGTAGCCTCATACCAAATGATCTGCATGTCTAGCTGCTACTATATTTGAATGATTATTTTAGTCAGCCTTCTGTTGCTATGACCATAGCCCCACACTTCAGACATTCCATGAGTTGGTCTTAAATCTATGCATCACATTCCATGTTCCACATAGAACTCTATGTACTGTACATTTCCCTAGTTTAATATAATCTTTTGCACTTAAATATAGCTGTGTTCCAAACTATTTCCCATTCATATTTCTTTTCTTCATGTACCCAAAACGTATAGTGGTATGTATTGTTAAGTTTGAATGATGACATATTTAGATGGGGTTTTGTTTCAAATAAACAAACTCATAACCTAAAGGAACTTTTCTGGTGTATATTTTTTTCTCTACATTGAGATTTAGCAGGTCCAGATTTCTCAGCATTTTGGGACATGAAAAGGATCCTTCCACCTGGAGCTTATGAAACGTGTCTCTGTTTCCATAGTCAGTCAGAACTAAGGAATATGATCTTTCTCATTCAACATGGCTTGGTCTAACAGTTAGGTCGTCTGGGACGTGCTGTAACCTGTTGATGGCAGTGCTGCTGACCCTGTGGTGTTCCTCACTGTGATGTGGGCCAGTGCAAGGTAGCCCAAAATGTGTGTGGACCACAGTGTGCCTGCCTGCTTAGCAGTAAAGCTTCCCACTAGGCAAAAACAGGTTGAATCAACGTTGTTTCCATGTAATTTCAACCAAAACATTTAATGTGATGCCATTGAATCAATATGGAAAACCTAAGGGACTTTATTTTCAGCCAATTTTAAACCTAAAGCTAATAAAGGGGGACATTTTTGGTTGATTTCACATTAGTTTACAACTCAAACAAATGTTGAACCGACATCCGTTCCCAGTGAGTTCCTCCCTCTGGGTACAAGCCTCGTCCATGGGTGTACTTGTAAAGCACACTGCCTCACACTACAGAAACAGGAGATGGGCTCCAGTCCCTATAGACTGTTCTGGCTCGGATAAGGCTTACTTCTCCAAGGTGTAACGTTCCCACAAGACGGACTCAAATTGACACACAAAGAAAATCACTGCCAACCAAACAGAACAGAAAGGGGTTCTAGAAGACGCCCACTAGGTTTGCCTCCGAAAAGACAAACTATAAGAAAAACCACAATTTAGGACAGGGAGTAAAAATAACTGGAGAAACACCAAAACACAGGCTTCTTTCTAACTTAAATAGGTTGAACTCGGACCACAGCTGACATAAAGTGTAGCTCTCCTTAACATCTCTCACGCTCACCTGGAGCACTGGGCCAGCCACTCCTAAATAGCACCTGGTCCAACACAGGTGAAACACCTTCCCATTAACGAGATGGCAACCAGCACAGGTGTAACACACTGACTGATGAGGTGACACCAATCGGTGCGACCTACGTGCTAAAGTACAAACTCAAAACATAAATGGAAAAACCAAAGCCTGTAACAAAGGCTTACTTACATTTATCTAGGTACCTCCCAGGCTACAATGTCTGTACAATAACTCAAACCAGAGCTTATCGTGTGTTTACCGGTACGATCTAAACTTCACTGAACAGGCCCTGATGGAGAAGATGGAGGGGGCTAAGGTCATGTGAGAGAAAGACCAGCAGGCCTTGCTGGAGGTGATAAGGCTGAGCCAGGCGATAGAGGTTGTTGCTATCAGACTCAGAAACGATGTCCCTGAGTCTGTCTGCAGGAGAATGTGTGTTTACATTTAGCCTCCAATACCACTTTTACATGTGACATCCTCGTTTGTGTTCAGAATACACCTCTTTGGAGACAATAATATATAATAATATACTGACCAAAAATATAAACGCAGTTACAGTTCATATAAGGAAATCAGTCAATTTAAATAAATTCATTAGGCCTTAATCTATGGATTTCACATGACTGGGGAGGGGCGCAGCCATGGGTGGGCCTGGGAGGGTATAGGCCCACCCACTGGGGTGGGTCTGGAACCAACAGGACCCTGAAAAGCTTCTACCTCCAAGCCGTAAGACTCAATGAACAAGCATTTTGCTACACCCACAATAACATCTGCTAAACATGTGTATGTGACCAATAAAGATTTGATTTGATAAATAGTTAACCAAATAGCTACCCAAACTGCATTGACCCTTATTGAACACTAACTTTGACTCAATACATAAACTGCTGTTACTGTTTATCTGTCACTTTATTCCTAGTTATATGTACACAAAAGGGCCACAAAAAAGGCTTTATTACAGATAGAGATACACCTCAGTTTCATCAGCCTGTCCGGGTGGCTGGTCTCAGACGATCCCGCAGGTGAAGAACCCGGATGTGGAGGTCCTGGGCTGGCGTGGTTATACGTGGTCTGCGGTTGTGAGGCCAAATTATCAAAAATTACGTTGGAGGTGGCTTATGGTAGAGAAATGAACATTCAATTCTCTGGCAACAGCTCTGGCGGACATTCCTGCAGTCAGCATGCCAATTGCACGCTCCCTCAAAACTTGAGACATCTGTGGCATTGTGTTGTGTGACAAAACTGCACATTTTAGAGTGTCCTTTTAGGTGCACCTGTGTAATGATCATGCTGTTTATTAATCAGCTTCTTGATATGCCACAACTGTCAGGTGGATGGATTATCTTGGCAAAGGAGAAATGCTCACTAACAGGGATGTACACAAATGTGTGGACAAAATTGAAGAGAAGTATGTTTTTTGTGCGTTCGGAGCATTTCTGGGATCTTTTATTTCAGCTCATGAAACATGGGACCAAGACTTCACATGTTGCGTTTATATTTTTGTTCAGTACATATTGCCATTTAGCAGATGCTTTTATCCAAAGCGACTTCCAGTCATGCGTGGACATTCTACAAATGGGACAAAACTTTTGATCAAAACTATCCAATGCTGATACAACATTTCCATGTTGACTTTCAGAGACTGAAGTATTGCTTTGTATACAGGCAATGTTGCATGAGAATGAAACAGCACTGAGGAATGCTATTGGCCTGCACTGAGACACACGGAGAAAGACTGCATCCAAGAATACTAATTTATTACATTTGTAAAGTGCTTTTTCATTATACAAGAATAATCTCAAAGTGCATAAATAAAAATGCATATGCTGATTAGTAGATTAGAGAATGCCCAAAATGTCATTTTATTGAACTAGAAGATGTTCCATTTGTCCAGACCATTTTGAGGAGTTACAGTTCAACCTGACCCAAGCTGTCCACCAGTCCCACTCCTGTTCTGCTTCATGTGATGCTGCTAACAGCCAGCAGGTGGCAGCACAGACTCAAATGAATGCCTGTATAATTGTCTGTCTCTCACTGTCCTTTCTTCCTCAGGATTGTTGACCAGTATTTGGACTGTGAAGAGAGGACAAGATGTGTTTATTAATGTGATTAACACATCTTTATTTCACTGTGCTTACTGTTATACACAATAGTATATACATATTTCTGCAGGGGTTTGGAAAGATTTTCAAACTGCTTTGCATGTTGTTAGTCCCGACTGTAGATAAAACACTCCGTCACAATATACAGTATTACAATCATGACATAATGGGGATGGAATCCTCCAGCCATGGCCAGAGCTGGTATAGAAAGACAGCTCAGACTGAAATGTTCACTTCAAAATCAATCAAATCAAATGCTATTTGTCACATGCTTCGTAAACAACAGGTGTAGACTAACAGTGAAATGCTTACGTACCCTAACACACGCAATGCCTTCGGAAAGTACTCAGACCCCTTGACTTTTTCCATATTTTGTTAGGTTATTCTAAAATTGATTAGTTTTTTCCCCCTCAATCTACACACAACACCCCATAATGACAAAGCAAAAACAGTTAAAAATATATATTGTTTCTCATGGTCTAAGAGTCCTTTAGGTGCCTTTGGAAAACTCCAAGCAGGCTTTCATGTGCCTTTTACTGAGGAGTGCCTTCCGTCTGGCCACTCTACCATAAAGACCTGATTGGTTGAGTGCTGCAGAGATAGTTGTCCTTCTGGAAGGTTCTCCCATCTTAACAGAGGAACTCTGGAGCTTTGTCAGAGTGACCATCAGGTTCTTGGTCACCTCCCTGACCAAGGCCCTTCTCCCCCAATTGCTCAGTTTGGCCGGGCGGCCAGCTCTAGGAAGAGTCTTGGTGGTTCCAAACTTATTCCATTTAAGAATGATGGAGGCCACTGTGTTCTTGAGGACCTTCAATGCTGCAGAGTTTTTTGTGCCTCGACACAATCCTGTCTCGGCGCTCCTTGGACAGTTCCTTCAACCTCATGGCTTGGTTTTTGCTCTGACATGCCTTGTCAACTGTGGGACCTTATATAGACAGCTGTGCGCCTTTCCAAATCATGTAATTTACCACAGGTGGACTCCAATCAAGTTGTAGAAACATGTCAAGGATGATCAATGGAAATCAATGGATGCACCTGACGTCAATTTCAAGGTTCATAGCGAAGGGTCTGACTGACTACTTATGTAAATAATGTATTTCTGTTTTTTATTTTGTATGAATTAGCAAACATTTCTACAAACCTGTTTTCGCTTTGTCATTATGGTGTATTGTGATGTCATTATGGTGTATTGTGATGTCATTATGAGGTATTGTGTGTAGATTTCTGAGGATTTTCTTTCTTTAATCGACTCAGTACTGGTACTCCCTGTATATAACCAGGTTATTTTCTACTCCTTATATATAACCTGGTTATTTTATACTCCTTATATATAACCAGGTTATTTTCTACTCCTTATACTGTATATAGCCATGTTATTTTATACTCCTTATACTGTATATAGCCATGTTATTTTCTACTCCTTATACTGTATATAACCAGGTTATTTTCTACTCCTTATACTGTATATAGCCAGGTTATTTTCTACTCCTTATACTGTATATAGCCAGGTTATTTTCTACAATCATTTTGGCAATCATGTGCTTCACTCCGAAACGGCCAGCATGCATCTCGGTCAGCACGACCTCTTTCTCCTCCTTAGTAAAAATCACCCTCCTGCGTGGCTGGCCATCCTTCCCCTGTAGGTACATACTTTATGATTACCTAACTAGTTGGAAGAGAAGAGTCCAACTAGTTGGAAGAGAAGAGTCCAACAAGTTGGAAGAGAAGTCTAAGTACATTTCCACTGCTGTCTTTCTGTCTCTGTTTCGATCTATGTCCCTCTCTCACTTTCATATTTTCATTTCCCCCCCTCATATTATGTATATACAGTTGAAGTTGGAAGTTTGCATACACTTATGTTGGAGTCATTAAAACTCGTTTTTCAACCACACCACCAATTTCTTGTTATCAAACTATAGTTTTGGCAAGTCGGTTAGGACATCTACTTTGTGCATGACACAAGTAATTTTTCCAACAATTGTTTACAGACAGATTATTTCACTTATAATTCACTCTATCACAATTCCAGTGGGTCAGAAGATTACATACACTAAGTTGACCGTGCCTTTAAACAGCTTGGAAAATTCCAGAAAATGATGTCAATGCTTTAGAAGCTTCTGATAGGCTAATTGACATCATTTGAGTCAATTGGAGGTGTACCTGTGGATGTATTTCAAGGCCTACCTTCAAACTCAGTGACTCTTTGCTTGACATCATGGGAAAATCAAAAGAAATCAGCCAAGACCTCAGAAAAAAAAATTATAGACCTCCACAAGTCTTGTTCATCCTTGGGAGCAATTTCAAAATGCCTGAAGGTACCACATTCATCTGTACAAACAATAGTTCGCAAGTATAAACACCATGGGACCACGCAGCCATCATACCACTCAGGAAGGAGACGTGTTCTGTCTCCTAGAGATGTGCAAATCAAATCAATCCCAGAACAACAGCAAAGGACCTTGTGAAGATGCTGGAGGAAACAGGTACAAAAGTATCTATATCCACAGTAAAACGAGTCCTATATCGACATAACCTGAAAGGCCGCTCAGCAAGGAAGAAGCCACTGCTCCAAAACCGCCATAAAAAAGCCAGACTACGGTTTGCAACTGCACATGGGGACAAAGATCATACTTTTGGGATAAATGTCCTCTGGTCTGATGAAACAAAAATATAACTGTTTGGCCATAATGACCATTGTTATGTTTGGAGGAAAAAGGGGGAGGCTTGCAAGCCGAAGAACACCATCCCAACCGTTAAGCACGGGGGTGGCAGCATCATGTTGTGGGGGTGCTTTGCTGCAGGAGGGACTGGTGCACTTCACAAAATAGATGGCATCATGAGGTAGGAAAAATGTGGATATATTGAAGCAACATCTCAAGACTTCAGTCAGGATGTTAAAGCTTGGTCGCAAATGGGTCTTCCAAATGGACAATGACCCCAAGCATACTTCCAACGTTGTGTCAAAATGGCTTAAGGACAACCAAGTCAAGGTATTGGAGTGGCCATCACAAAGCCCTGACCTCAATCCTATAGAAAATGTGTGGGCAGAACTGAAAAAGCGTGTGCGAGCAAGGAGGCCTACAAACCTGACTCAGTTACACCAGCTCTGTCAGGATGAATGGGCCAACATTCACCCAACTTATTGTGGGAAGCTTGTGGAAGGCTACCCGGAACATTTGACCCAAGTTAAACAATTTAAGTAAGTAAGTAATGCTACCAAATACTAATTGAGTGTATGTAAACTTCTGACCCACTGGGAATGTGATGAAAGAAATAAAAGCTAAAATAAATAATTCTCTCTACTATTATTCTGACATTTCACATTCTTAAAATAAAGTGGTGATTCTAACTGACCTAAACAGGGAATTTTTATTAGGATTAAATGTCAGGAATTGTGAAAAACTGAGTTTAAATGTATTTGGCTAAGGTGTATGTAAACTTCCGACTTCAACTGTATGTCAGTGGAGGCTGCTGAGGGGAGGACGGTTCATAATAATGTCTGGAATGGAGCGAATGGAATGGTATCAACCACATACCACATGTTTGATTCCATTCCATTTACTCCATTCCAGACATTATTATGAGCCATCCTCCCCTCAGCAGCCTCCACTGAACTATATGAATAGCTAGCAACATGTAGATGACCAACTAGCTAGATGGAAAAATGTTGTTGAAAAATTGTCATACATAGCTAAATCCTTCCAGTTATCTAATAGAAGTTGAATTGTGAATTTCTCTGAATGTTGCCTGGTTGGAAAAATAAAATAAAATCTTCTCGGGGGATGCCATTGAAGTGCAAGCTACATAGAAAGATTAAGCTACAATAACAGTTACAGTAGCTAACTTAGCTAACTAATGTTAGCTAAATCAAAATGTCTGGCTAGCTAGCTGGCTAGCTGACTAGGCAGGCTGAGGTATAACGTTATAAGTACAGTAGCTAGTGTCGTGGAACTATTCAGTTAATAATATCTCTCAAATACCGGAGCCTGTGATTTCAAATAGACTTTTATTACAATATAATAAAAGCCGAGCTGGTTCATGAAAACAACTAACTTTCCAGTCTTGGCACACACTTCTTATACATTTTTCCTTCTTACGTCACACACATAGTAACTCCTCTTAATGACTCATCCCCTCTGGCATTTAGCCACCATTATCTTTTTGCCTTGCACTAATTTTTGTTTGGTTTCATATTAGGGCATGGAAACTGTAGAGCCACACCAATAGTTAAAAAATACAGACATGTTCTCGCCTAAGACAGGTGCATGCATGTAGGACCATAGCAACAGTAAATATTAGGCCATACCACTGTTACAGACATAACCAGACATGTCCACTCCCCAGACAGGTGCAGATCTAATGGTGTCTAATGACCCAGAGCACATATAGAGTGCACTAGTCTTGCAGGCACCTCTGAAATAAATAATTACCACACATGTTCTGGAAAATTCTCAATACTAGCAAAGTCAATCTAAAAACAGCTTACATTATTTATTCATATTTAACAATAGTTTATTATATGAAGACACATACATGGTAAAGAAAGAATGTTCTCTTTCCATTTTATTCGGTCCTCTGAAGCAGCAGGTAGTCACCGTCAAAAACACTGTCCTTGGAGACCAATTCTGAGGTAATACTTTTGCGCTTAGAGGTGAAATACATCTAGAACTGCCCGGGTCCTCCTTTCTTCCTTCGCGAACGCTACGAGGTAAAATAGAGCCAAGCAACCAACATAGCAACGGACGCTTTGGTTCATTACGTAATCCGGTCAGAACGTTGCAAGTTCTAGCAACAGCCCTAGCAACAGAAGCTAGAACTCATCGAATCCCATTGTGACGCAGAGGGGCTACAAGACCATCGCCAAACAGCTTGGTGAGAAGGTGACAACAGTTGGTGCGATTATTCGCAAATGGAAGAAACACAAAAGAACTGTCAATCTCCATCGGCCTGGGGCTCCATGCAAGATCTCACCTCGTGGAGTTGCAATGATCATGAGAACGGTGAGGAATCAGCCCAGAACTACACAGGAGGATCTTGTCAATGATCTCAAGGCAGCTGGGACCATAGTCACCAAGAAAACAATTGGTAACACACGACGCCGTGAAGGACTGAAATCCTGCAGCGCCCGCAAGGTCCCCCGGCTCAAGAAAGCACATATACATGCCCGTCTGAAGTCAGCCAATGAACATCTGAATGATTCAGAGGACAACTGGGTGAAAGTGTTGTGGTCAGACCAAAATGGAGCTCTTTGGCATCAACTCAACTCACCGTGTTTGGAGGAGGAGGAATGCTGCCTATGACCCCAGGAACACCATCCCCACCGTCAAACATGGAGGTGAAAACATTATGCTTTGGGGGTGTTTTTCTGCTCAGGGGACAGGACAACTTCACCGCATCAAAGGGACAATAGACGGGGCCATGTATCGTCAAATCTTGGGTGAGAGCCTCCTTCCCTCAGCCAGGGCATTGAAAATGGCATGACAATGACCCAAAACACACGGCCAAGGCAACAAAGGAGTGGCTCAAGAAAAAGCACATTAAGGTCCTGGAGTGGCCTAGCCAGTCTCCAGACCTTAATCCCATAGAAAATCTGCGGAGGGAGCTGAAGGTTCGAGTTGCCAAACGTCAGCCTCGAAACCTTAATGACTTGGAGAAGATCTGCAAAGAGGAGTGGGACAAAATTCCTCCTGAGATGTGTGCAAACCTGGTGGCCAACTAAAAGAAACGTCTAACCTCTGTGATTGCCAACAAGGGTTTTGCCACCAAGTACTAAGTCATGTTTTGCAGAGGGGTCAAATACTTATTTCACTCATTTAAATGCAAATAAATGTATAACATTTTTCACATGCGTTGTTCTGGCTTTTTTTTTTGTTATTCTGTCTCTCACTGTTCAAATAAACCTACCGTTAAAATTATAGACTGATCATTTCTTTGTCAGTGGGCAAACGTACAAAGTCAGCAGGGGATCAAATACTTTTTTCCCTCACTGTAGCTACGAAAAATATATGAAAACTCTCTTGGTAAATAGTATGGTCTACAGCGATCAGAACCTAGAGACTTCCTTAATACTAGAGATAGCGCAGGGATAGCTGTTGTTAACAAAGAAGACACATCTCCCTTGAGCTTACCCGGTGCTGCTGTTCTGTCCTGCCGATGCATCGAAAAAACTGATTTATGTATATTATCAATGTCCTTATTCAGCCACGACTCTGAAATTACAGTTCTTAAGGTCCAGTTGATAGGATAGTCTCGAACAGAGCTCGTCCTGTTTGTTCTCCAGTGACTGTACGTTCGCCAGTAGAGCAGAGGGTAGAGGCAGTTTATGTACTCGCCAATGTAGTTTTGTCAGGGTGCCCGCACATCAGCCTCTCTTACGCCGCCTTTTTCTTTTCTGAGTCCGCGGTGAGCAGTATGTCCTGAGCCTCTGACTCTTTGAAGTAGTAATCTTCATCCAAATCGAGGTTAGTGATCACTGTTTTGATGTCCAAAAACTATTTTTGGCCATAGGAAATTAGGGCGGAAACATAATGTACAAAAAAAAGTTAAGATCAGCACAAAATAAAAACACTAAAATGGAAAAATTTATCAGGAGCCTGTAAAACACATGCTATCCAATGCAGCATCATTACTGCAGTCACTGATTGTGGGTCTTTCTTTTTCCTGTACTTATTCACTAGTGACAGAACAGAACATTTTAATTTTTTTATTTTAACTTTATTTAACTAGGCAATTCAGTTAAGAACAAATTCTTATTTTCAATGACGGCCTAGGAACAGTGGGTTAACTGACTTGTTCAGGGGCAGAACAACAGATTTTTACCTTGTCAGCTCGGGGATTCAATCTTGCAACCTTTCGGTTACTAGTCCAATGCTCTAACCCCTTTTTACTGTGTGTTGTGTTTTTGGTTTATGTTTGTGTATGATTTTTGGAAATGAGGGGATTTACGTTGCTGCTGAGTTCAGTATAATGTACTACATATCCGATGAATCAAACAGCCCGAAACTCGGAAATAGAAATAGAGAACGGAAGAGATGGGAATCCCATTGGGCAATGAATAGAGCAACGTATAACGCACAGACTGTCGACCAATCGGGTTGACGTTGTCATGCTGCGTCACGCAGTTGCTAAACTAATCGTCATGCAATCCCTTCTCAAAGTCAGAGTATAATGTCGCGTTTACAATAACGGGGGACTCGGA
Organism: Hucho hucho; assembly: GCA_003317085.1. Taxonomy (NCBI): domain Eukaryota; kingdom Metazoa; phylum Chordata; class Actinopteri; order Salmoniformes; family Salmonidae; genus Hucho; species Hucho hucho. The sequence goes on from QNTS01003186.1 coordinate 111,396, forward strand.
AATCTCCGACATCCGTGCGTTCATGACAACTGGGAACTCGGGAAAAAAACGAGCTCCGACTGGAAAAAATCGTTTTGAACGGTCATCCAACTCGGAATTCCAAGTCGGGAAGTCGGGCCTCTTTCTTAAAGATCAGACTTTCCGATTTGAATATCACTGACCTCATGATTTGACCTGCCTATTTTTATCGAAAGCAGGCACTGTCACGATTCCAAAGCTATACAATGTTACAGAAAAATTATTAATTATCTCACATCTCGGAAAATATTTGTAATGTTATACTTGTTCACGAAATTGATGCCAATGTAGGGTTTTTCGAGCTAGCGCCCAATTGACTCCCATTCACTCCTTGGAGGACAGCTCTCCTTCTCACAGAATAGCTCAGAATGTCCAGTGGAGTTTCCCATCTCCACAAAATTATCTCTGTTTTGGTATAGGAGGATCGTCACTAGTTACCACAGCCACAAAGTCATAACTCCCGCCTATTTCTACAATTTATCTTCTTAAAAACGTATTTGAAACCTAACCTTAACCCAACTGCTAACCTTATGCCTAAACTTAAACCAAAAAGCACATTTTCGTTTTTATGAATTTTTACGTTATAGCCAGTTGACGATAGCCAATTTTGACTTTGTGGATGTTGTAACTAGTGACAACCCAGAAGGAGTTGCAACATTTGAAGTATCAAGAAGAAAGTATTCAACCTAGCTACCTTGCTGTTTCTATGTGTACGTATGAATCTTTATGGAAATCAGTATTTGGAATCTACCTACTATACTACTTTAGAAACGTTAGCAAGTTAGCTACCTAACGGTTAGCCAGCACAGAGTCACCGATGCAATTCAAAACACACTGTAGAATAATCGGTAGCTAGCTAGCTACCGTTGTTATACCAGAAAGCACGATGTGCACTCATATGCGGATGTAAAGCGAATACGAAAATCTATAAAAACCAGTCAACTGTCTGTAATCTCATGTTCATTTTTTATTTTTAAATATCTCATGAGACCGATCTTGTGTACTGTTGTCAGCTAGCTAACGGCTAACTAGCTAACGTTATTTATTTGAAATGTTGCACGATGAAGTCTTTTGAGATGCACCGTCTCGTTTTCAAGATGCAAATGGAAGTTGTTAATCCTTTGAATGGCCATAGCTTGGTCTAGTAACGCAACTTTCAAATTCACAAGCTGTCGGTGTTTAGCTAGCTAGTTAGATGTCTGGACAGATGTTTCCTAGGTGCTAATTACTAGGCTACACATTAATGTTTACAACCCTCTCTGAAATTCACATGGCTGTTATTTGATCAACACAAAGAATAAACCTGTTATCTTCCTGCATGGTTCCACCACAGCTCAAGATGTCAAGCGTTGCCCTCCTGAGGAGTTGAAGCGCTGGAGCTCGCCTGGCCTTGAACATGAATTCACCAGAGGACAGTTCTTCCTTTTCCACTCTGAAGACCTCAAATTGGACCGACCACCAAACATCCACTCCACTGCCAGGACTTAGCCCTGCTAGCCCAGTTCAAACCGTTTCAACCAACTCTGCTAGCCCAGTTCAAACACCTGTTTCAACCAACTCTGCTAGCCTGTCTCAATCACTAATTTCACCCCAGAAACAGAGGACAGCAGAGAAAGGAACTTCTGATGCGTCACAGCCACACGGGGAACGGCGCAAGAAGGGGAAGCCACCTGAACACAAGAAACCTCATACTGTCCCAGAACATCAGATTCAGTCCCCTTCAGATTCAGACCCATGTTCACAGCGAGAGGACCAAACGAATGCTGTCACAGTGACACAGCCCCTGTCATCCAACTCATCTGTGTCTGAGGACAGGTGTCAGCCACCTGATACCCAAACAGAGGTTGAGACACAGCCCCTGTCACCCAGCCCACCTGTGGGCACCTCTGAACTACCATCCCCCACCAAGGATTTACAGAGGGTACAGCATAACGAAGGGTCCCATCTCTGTGGTCCATCTGTTGAACAAGGAGATACAACCAGCCCTAATGTCCTAACTGCTGGAGATCACACATACTCACTGACCAGAGAGCTAGGGGCTGAACCACTTGTTTCACCCCAGAAACAGAGGACCACAGAGAAAGGAACCTCTGATGCGTCACTGCCACACAGTGAACGGCGCAAGAGGGGAAGGCCACCCAAACACAAACCTGATACTGTTCCAGAACACCAGACCCATCAGGCCCTGACAGATACACACCCATGTTCACAGCCAGAGGACCAAACAGAGGCTGAGACACAGTCCCTGACACCCAACTCACCTGCGCCTGGCCCTGAGGACAGGTGTCTGGCACCGGTGACAAAGAGGAAGTATACAAAAAAATCGGAGACCCCTAAGGTAGACCAGTCGCAGGAGGCTGACCAGTCGCAGGAGGCTGACCAGTCGCAGGAGGCTGACCAGTCGCAGGAG
>QNTS01003186.1:118604-138146 GCA_003317085.1 Hucho hucho
TATTTTGGTTTCATCTGACCATATGACATTCTCCCAATCCTCATCTGGATCATCCAAATGCTCTCTAGCAAACTTCAGACGGGCCTGAACATGTACTGGCTTAAGCAGGGGGACACGTCTGTCACTGCAGGATTTGAGTCCCTGGCGGCGTAGTGTGTTACTGATGGTAGGCTTTGTTACTTTGGTCCCAGCTCTCTGCAGGTCATTCACTAGGTCCCCCCGTGTGGTTCTGGGATTTTTGCTCACCGTTCTTGTGATCATTTTGACCCCACGGGGTGAGATCTTGCGTGGAGCCCCAGATCGAGGAAGATTATCAGTGGTCTTGTATGTCTTCCATTTCCTAATAATTGCTCCCACAGTTGATTTCTTCAAACCAAGCTGCTTACCTATTGCAGATTCAGTCTTCCCAACCTGGTGCAGGTCTACAATTTTGTTTCTGGTGTCCTTTGACAGCTCTTTGGTCTTGGCCATAGTGGAGTTTGGAGTGTGACTGTTTGAGGTTGTGGACAGGTGTCTTTTATACTGATAACAAGTTCAAACAGGTGCCATTAATACAGGTAACGAGTGGAGGACAGAGGAGCCTCTTAAAGAAGAAGTTACAGGTCTGTGAGAGCCAGAAATCTTGCTTGTTTGTATGTGACCAAATACTTATTTTCCACCATAATTTGCAAATAAATTCATTAAAAATCCTACAATGTGATTTTCTGGATTTTTTTTCTTCATTTTGTCTGTCATAGTTGAAGTGTACCTATGATGAAAATTACAGGCCTCTCTCATCTTTTTAAGTGAGAGAACTTGCACAATTGGTGGCTGACTAAATACTTTTTTTCCCCACTGTATGCACCTGTTGGTAACAGATCATTTAAAACTGTAGTAGAGGCATGGATCAGAAAACCAGTCTATCTGGTGTGACCACCATTTGCCTCATGCAGCGCGACACTTCTCCTTCACATAATTGACCAGGCTGTTGATTGTGGCCTGTGAAATGTTGTCTCACGCCTCTTCAATGGCTGTGCGAAGTTGCTGGATATTGGCGGGAACTGGAACACGCTGTCATACACGTCGATCCAGAGCATCCCAAACATGCTCAATGGGTGACAGTCTGTTGAGTATGCAGGCCATGGAAGAACTTCGACATTTTCAGCTTGCAGGAAATGTGAACAGATCCTTGCGACATGGGGCCGTGCATTATCATGCTGAAACATGAGGTGATGGCGGCGGATGAATGGCACAACAATGGGCCTAGGGATCTCTTCACGGTATCTGTGCATTAAAATTGCCATCGATAAAATCAAATTGTGTTCATTTTCTGTAGCTTATGCCTGGCCATACCATAACCCCACCGCCACCATGGGGTACTTTGTTCACAACGTTGACATCAGCAAACTGCTCGCCCACACGATGCCATACACACCGTCTGCCATCTGCCAGGAACGGGGATTCATCCATGAAGAGCACTCTTCTCTAGCGTGCCAGTGGCCATCAAAGGAGAGCATTTGCCCACTGAAGTCAGTTACGACGCCGAACTGCAGTCAGGTCAAGACCCTGGTGAGAACGACGAGCACGTAGAATAGCTTCACTGAAACGGTTTCTGACAGTTTGTGCAGAAATTTGTCGATTGCGCAAACCCACAGTTTCATCAGCTGTCTGGGTGGCTGGTCTCAGGTGATCCCACAGGTGAAGAAGCCAGATGTGGAGGACCTGGGCTGGTGTGGTTACACCTGGTCTGCGGTTGTGAGGCCAGTTGGAAGTACTGCCAAATTCTCTAAAACAAATTTGGAGGTGGCTTATGGTAGAGAAATTAACATTGCATTCTCTGACAGCTCTGGTGGACATTCCTGCAGTAAGCATGCCAATTGCACGCTCCCTCAAAACTTGAGACATCTGTGGCATTGTATTGTGACAATTGCACATTTTAGTGGCCTTTTATTTTCCCCAGCACAAGGTGCACCTGTGTAATGATCATGCTATTTAATCTTGATATGCCACACCAGTCAGGTGGATGGATTATCTTGGCAAAGGAGAAATGCTCACTAACAAGGATGTAAACAAATTTGTGCACAAAATTAGAGAGATATCAGCTTTTTGTGCTTATGGAAAATCTCTGGGATCTTTTATTTCAGCTCACGAAACATGGGACCCACACTTTACATGTTGCGTTTTATATTTTTGTTCAGTATATAATGAATTATTTGTCTCTTTCAGAGCCGCTGTCCATAACAGAGGGAATATGTGTTTGGTGCAAATTTAGAAATTATCCTTTCTGGCCGGCAGTGGTGAGTGAGTGTGGATCTGTGCTCCAACAACATGAAACGATGAGATGTGGTGGGGACATGTTAGAGCTGACAACAACTCTTCTCCCCAGGTGAAAAGCGTGAACCGGAAGATGAAGAAAGCCAGCATTGTGTTTATTGACAACCTGCTGTTTGACAAGAAGAGGATACGAAAAGGGTAGGAACCAAAAACTCTGTTTAACTCTTTCCACTGTCATTCCTTAGTAATGAACCTTTGCTCCGATATTAACCATCATGTTTTTTCCGGGGGGTTTTCTCCAGCTTCTCTGTGGCCCTAAAAACATTGAAGCCTTTTGACTGTGAAGAGGCTGATCAGCTTGTGGTAAGGTTTTCTGAAACAGACCACTCCTTATGAATACTGTCTCCATACAACTAATATATTGTATAGATACAGCTGTTTTATGAATATGTATGCCTAGTGACTGGTGTGTTGATGTTTGCTGTTGTCTGTAGTGTAAAGCCAGAGAGAGTTATGATGCTGCCATCAAATGGTGCCTGGAGCTGATCGCCGACTATAGAATCCGTATCGGTAAACTATTCTACTACACTGAGCACTATGCGCCTGTTTTCCGGACCCTAATGAAGTTCATTATACGTGTGTTGTGTTGTCCTTGATGTTTGTATTGTCTTTGCAGGATGCGGCTTCACCGGTTCTTTCATTGAATACTTTTCAGATGACATAAGTAAGTTCATGTCTATTCACTGCTATTAGATGTTGGTACTTTGCTATCCAATGTTTAACTTCATCCCAATGCTGCCTGTTCTTAATTTAAGATGGTCATTATAGTACAACAAAATGTATTCTCTAACTGACCTGACTAAATATAATATGTGTGAAATGCTTGATGATGTATGTGATATCAACTGAGAAGTATATTTTCTGGGTGATTTTAAATATTGACTGGCTATCATCAAGCTGCCCACTCAGGAAAAAACGTCAAACTGTATACCAGTTTTGGGGGGGGGGGCAGGTAGCCTAGTGGTTAGAGCGTTGCAAGATCGAATCCCCGAGCTGACAAGGTAAAAAATAAAAAAAGAATCTGTTGTTAAGTTAACCCACTGTTCCTAGGCTGTCATTGAAAATAAGAATTTGTTCTTAACTGGCTTGCCTAGTTAAAGGTAAAATAAAAAATTCCAGTGCCTGCAACCTGGATCAGGTTGTCAGTCAACCTACCAGGGTAGTTACAAACAGCACAGGAATTAAATCATCAACATGTATTGATCCCATCTTTACTAATGCTGCAGATATTTGCTCTAAAACAGTATCCACATCCATAAGATGTATCACAATATAGTAGCCATATCTAGGAAAACCCAAGTTCCAAAGGCTGGGCCTAATATAGTGTATGAGGTAATACAATAAGTTTTGTAGTGATTCATATGTTGATGATGTAAAGCATATTTGCTGGTCTGTGGTGTGCAATGAGGAGCAACCAGACGCTGCACTTGACACATTTATGAAACTACTTATTCCAGTTACTAATAAGCACGCACCCATTAAGAAAATGACTGTAACAACTGTTAAATCCCCTTGGATTGATGAGGAGTTGAACAATTGTATGGCTGAGTGGGATGAGGCAAAAGGTATGACAATTAAGTCTGGCAGCCCAACTGATTGGCAAACGTACTGCAAATTAATAAATCATGTGACTAAACTAAATAAAAATAAAATACACTATGAAACAAAGATAAATTATATAAAGAATGATAGTAAAAAGCTTTGGGGCACCTTAAATGAAATTTTGGGGAAAAAAAGCCAACTTGGCTCCTTCATTCATTGAATCAGATAGCTCATTCATCACAAAGCCCACTGATATTGCTAACTACTTTAATTACTTTTTCATTGGCAAGATAAGCAAACTTAGGGATGACATGCCAGCAACAAACGCTGACACTACACATCCAAGTATATCGGACCAAATTATGAAGGACAAGAATTGTACTTTTGAATTTCGTAAAGTCTGTGTGGAAGAGGTGAACAAATTATTGTTGTCTATCAGCAATGACAAGCCAACAGGGTCCAACAATCTGGATGGAAAATTACTGAGGATAATAATAGCAGACGATATTGCCACTCCTATTTGCCACATCTTCAATTTAAGCCTACTAGAGAGCGTGTGCCCTCAGGCCTAATGGGAAGCTAAAGTCATTCCGCTACCCAAGAATAGTAAAGCCCCCTTCGCTGGCTCAAATAGTGACCAATCTGTCTGTTACCAACCCTTAGTAAACTTCTGGAAAAAAATGTGTTTGACCAGATACAATGCTATTTCACAGTAAACAAATTGACAACAGAATTTCAGCATGCTTCTAGGGAAGGACACTCAACAAGCACATCACTTTTGCAAATGACTGATGATTGGCTGAGAGAAATTGATGATAAAATGATTGTGGGGGCTGTCTTGTTAGACTTCAGTGCATCTTTTGACATTATCGATCATAGTCTGCTGCTGGAGAAACGTATGTGTTATGGCTTTACACCCCCTGCTATAATGTGGATAAAGAGTTACCTGTCTAACAGAACACAGAGGGTGTTCTTTAATGGAAGCCTCTCCAACATAATCCAGTTAGAATCAGGAATTCCCCAGGGTAGCTGTTTAGGCCTCTTGCTTTTTTCAATTTTTACTAACGACATGCCGCTGACTTTGAGTAAAGCCAGAGTGTCTATGTATGTGGATGACTCAACACTATACACGTCAGCTACTACAGCGACTGAAATGACTGCAACACTCAACAAAGAGCTGCAGTTAGTTTCAGAGTGGGTGGCAAGGAATAAGTTAGCCCTAAATATTTATAAAACTAAAAGCCTTGTATTTGGAACAAAACACTCACTAAACCCTAAACCTCAACTAAATATTGTGATAAATAATGTGGAAATTGAGCAACTTGAGATGACTAAACTGCGTGGAGTAACCCTAGATTGTAAACTGTCATGGTCAAAACATATTGATGCAGTAGTAGCTAAGATGGGGAGACGTCTGTCTATAATAAAGCGATGCTGTGCCTTCTTAACAACACTATCAACAAGGCAGGTCCTACAGGCCCTGGTTTTGACGCACCTGGACTACTGTTCAGTAGTGTGGTCAGGTGCCACAAAAAAGGACTTAGGAAAATTGCAATTGTTTCAGAACAGGGCAGAACAGCTGGCCTTTGGATGTACACAGAGAACTAATATTAATAATATTCATGTCAATCTCTCCTGGCTCAAAGTGGAGGAGAGATTAACTTCATCACGACTTTTGTGAGAGGTATTGACATGTTGAATGCACTGAGCCGTCTGTCTGAACTACTGACACACAGCTCAGACACCCATGCATACCCCACAAGACATGCCACAAGAGGTCTCTTCACAGTCCCCAAGTCCAGAACAGACTATGGGATGCACACAGTACTACATGGAACTCTATTCCACATCAAGTAACTGACGCAAGCAGTAAAATTAGATTTAAAGAAACAGATTAAAAAAACACCTTATGGAACAACGGGGACTGTGAAGCAACACAAACATTGGTACAGACGCATGCATACACACACACACACGATAACATACGCATACAGTTGAAGTCGGAAGTTTACATACACTTTAGCCAAATACATTTAAACTCAGTTTTTCAGAATTCTTGACCTTTTAATCCTAGTAAAAATTCCCTGTTTTAGGTCAGTTAGGATCACCACATTATTTTAAGAATGTGAAATGTCAGAATAATAGTAGAGAGAATGATTTCATTATTTCAGCTTTTATTTCTTTCATCACATTCCCAGTGGGTCAGAAGTTTACATACACTCAATTAGTATTTGGTAGCATTGCCTTTAAATTGTTTAACTTGGGTCAAATGTTCCGGGTAGCCTTCCACAAGCTTCCCACAATAAGTTGGGTGAATGTTGGCCCATTCCTCCTGACAGAGCTGGTGTAACTGAGTCAGGTTTGTGGGCCTCCTTGCTCGCACACGCTTTTTCAGTTCTGCCCACAAATTTTCTATAGGATTGAGGTCAGGGCTTTGTGATGGCCACTCTAATACCTTGACTTTGTTGTCCTTAAGCCATTTTGCCACAACTTTGGAAGTATGCTTGGGGTCATTGTCCATTTGGAAGAGCCATTTGCGACCAAGCTTTAACTTCCTGACTAATGTCTTGATGTTGCTTCAATATATCCACATCATTTTCCTGCCTCATGATGCCATCTATTCTGTGAAGTGCACCAGTCCCTCCTGCAGCAAAGCACCCCCACAACATGATGCTGCCGTACACTTTAGCCAAATACATTTAAACTCAGTTTTTCAGAATTCTTGACCTTTTAATCCAGCTTCACGGCTGGGATGGTGTTCTTTCGTCCTCTCCTGCCCATCGGCCTGGGATGGTGTTCTTTTGGCTATTTCCTCCAAACATAACGATGGTCATTATGGCCAAACAGTTCTATTTTTGTTTCATCAGACCAGAGAACATTTATCCAAAAAGTACGATCTTTGTCCCCATGTGCAGTTGCAAACCGTAGTCTGGCTTTTTTATGGTGGTTTTGGAGCAGTGGCTTCTTCCTTGCTGAGCGGCCTTTCAGGTTATGTCGATATAGGACTGGTTTTACTGTGGGTATAGATACTTTTGTACCTGTTTCCTCCAGCAACTTCACAAGGTCCTTTGCTGTTGTTCTGGGATTGATTTGCACTTTTTGCACCAAAGTACGTTCATCTCTAGGAGACAGAACACGTCTCCTTCCTGAGCGGTATGACGGCTGCGTGGTCCCATGGTGTTTATACTTGCGTACTATTGTTTGTACAGATGAACGTGGTACCTTCAGGCATTTGTAAATTGCTCCCAAGGATGAAGCAGACTTGTGGAGGTCTACAATTCTTTTTCTGAGGTCTTGGCTGATTTCTTTTGATTTTCCCATGATGTCAAGCAAAGAGTCACTGAGTTTGAAGGTAGGCCTTGAAATACATCCACAGGTACACCTCCAATTGACTCAAATTATGTCAATTAGCCTATCAGAAGCTTCTAAAGCCATTACATCATTTTCTGGAATTTTCCAAGCTGTTTAAAGGCACAGTCAACTTAGTGTATGTAAACTTCTGACCCACTGGAATTGTGATACAGTGAATTATAAATGAAATAATCTGTCTGTAAACAATTGTTGGAAAAATGACTTGTGTCATGCACAAAGTAGATGTCCTAACCGACGTGCCAAAACTATAGTTTAACAAGAAATTTGTGGAGTGGTTGAAAAACAAGTTTTAATGACTCCAACCAAAGTGTATGTAAACTTCTGACTTCAACTGTACACATGGATTTAGTACTGTAGATATGTGGTAGTGGTGGAGTAGGGGCCTGAGGCCACACATTGTGTTGTGAATGTATTGTAATGTTTTTAAATTTGTATAAACTGCCTTAATTTTGCTGGACCCTAGGAGGAGTAATGGGGATCCATAATAAATACAAATAAAGGTGAGAGAGATGGATAGATAATCTTCCTGATCCACCCCCAGGCTGTCCTGTGAGGAGACGTTATCCTCACAGTACCTCTGACCTCAACTTCCCCAGTAAGCTGATGTTGGAGGAGCAGTTTTTGACCTCTGACCTTGGGGAGGAAGAGGAGGAGGGCAGCGACCGGCAGGAGGAGGAGAGGAGGAGGAGGAGGAGGAGGAAGCTGCTGCCTGACCGCTCTAAGGCAGCACGTAACCGTGCCAATGAGAAACTGGTGGACTTCATCGTTAAACAACGCCGGGTGGAGACACGCCTTCTAGTGAGTAACCATGCCGATGCCTCCCTCACTCTCCCAGGCACTCTATGTTCTCTACTTCGTCTGTCAGTATCATATTTTCTCCCTTCATTCCCCTCTCTCCCTCATCCATATTTCTCGCTCTCTCCCTCCTTCCATCCCCCTCTCTCTAACCCCAGGGTGTGATCGGCGGTCAGCAACAATCGAAGTGGTTGCGATGGTTCCTGGCAGCCAGCCGGTCGGTAGTAGACACCTACCTGGAGGATGAGGAGCAGCTGGACCAGGTGTATCAGTATCTGAGAGGGGTGTATGAGACCGCCCCCCTCACCGCCCCCTGCCTGGCTGACGTAGACCGCATACGTCTCGTACTCGACGTCCTCTTACCTGAGGTCACAATGCAATAGGAAACAACTTTATTGTCCATCGAAACACAAATGTATTTTTGCTGTGTGTGTTTTTATATTCCCCTTCTTTACTGTTGAAGTGACGTTGAATTTGTTTAAATTAGTCTAAAGTTTTCTTCTCCTGCAGGCTATTATCTATGCCATAGCTGGAGTAGACAAGTTGTCGCTGGTGAAGGCAGAGGACAAATACCTGAAAGGGCCCTGTCTGAGTAAAAGGTAAGAGAGGAGGAGTGTGTTAGCCCACTGAAATAAAGCCTAGGCATTAGCTTAGGGAGCTAACCCAAGTCAGGTTTAACACACCAGTTCCCACATCTGTTTTCCTGTCCCTTCCTCTCTTCAGGGAAAGAGAGGAGTTTGATTGGATGATCGAGCAGCAGATGAAGATGAAAGCATCGATTGGTCAGCGTTCTGCGCACTGAACACCACACTGCCTACTTGGTTTCCAGCCGTCAGACTTCAGCCGAGATTAAATCCGAGGGCATGTTGTATAAGAAGGACATTTTTGATTGAGACGACATCTGTAGTGTTTTACCGTGAATTTGATCTCCACAAATGCGACAACGTTGCATTTAGTCCCAAAGTTTCCAAATCACAACAAAACTGTTGAGAATTCTGGAACAAAACTGTATCTGAGGACATTCAACTGCTGTAGTTCATAGTTCATAATAGCAGTGGTGTGACTGTGAACGTGAAACTCCTGGGAGGACGTACACCGCGGTGTAAAACTGGGACTTCGTCTAGACCAACTACCACAGTATTTTATCCAACATGGTTGCCCGTTAAGGCTGGATGACTGTAAATTCTGTAAATACTGGTCTATTTTTATATAGAAAAGGGAATGTCTGTTTTAAAAAAAAAAAAGTATTGTAATATTTTAATTCCTCTTCCTGTGTGAATTCCTGTCTAATTATATGGTCATGTAAGGTTAGCTTGTCAATACCTTCATCTATACTTATTTCTTGATGACAGGAATATAACATTCTGAACGTGAATCATGTCAGTTCAATAAAGCTTCCTCAGTCGTCTAGTTTGCTTCTTACTGGTATATTGAGTCCCAAATGGCAGCCTATTCTCTTCATAGTGCACTTCTTTTGACCAGGGCCCGAGTAGTACACTATATAGGGAATAGCGTGCCATTATAAGACACAACCCATGACTTGCAATGACAGTACAGGAATGAGACTATTCCCCCATGACAGGTCAATATTGAATGCATGCCAGTCTGGTAACGGATTTTATTTGTATTATATTTATAACTACAAATAATATGTTGCTTGTCTAATGTCTCATCAATCTTGGAATTCACAAGGCACTTCCTGGTTGTTCTGCGGTTGCTATGCTACAGGTGTTCTTGGTGGATGTCCTGATGCAACCTCAGTCAATCTGTGTCCTTGTAAAATACCAACTTGTCTCAGGCTTGGAAAACAGCCTTCAGAGAGTACCAACATTTTGGCTAAACATTTAAATATAATTCTTTAAACCTTTAAGTTTAAACAGCATGTACGGTGTTTTCAATGTAATGCACAGAAAAGGCCACATTTAGCTGTATTGCTACAATCACTATGGTGATACACTGATGAAAAACAGTTTACTCGCTGCTTCTCACTGAGTTGAAAGGCAGAACGACAGATTTGTACCTTGTCAGCACAGGGAATTGAACTTGCAATCTTTTGGTTACTAGTCCAACACTAACTACTAGGCCCCCCTGCTGCCTCTTTAAAGTCCAATAAGGTTGTTCCTCTCGTTCGCATTCCAAATGGCACCCTATCTCCTATATAGTGCACTACTTTTGACCATATAGAGCCCTGGTCAACAGTAGTGCACTATATAGGAAATAGGGTGCCATTTGAGATGCTCATTTCCTGTGCTCATGGTTCCTTCAGAGAGTAGATGTGGGTGCAGAGTTTGAGGGCGGGGCCTAGTTTGATATTCATAGCTGTCATCAAGTGCTTCTCTGCCAGCAATAGGAGGGCCTGGCTGTCAATCTCCTGGGAACGGAACTCATTGGATATGTCCCGCCTACCTAGAGGAGAGAGAGATGGGGGAGAAATGAGGAAGGTGGAGAGAGAGGAGTTGTGAAATTTGGGATCAGGAGATGTGACCTGAGAGGGAAAAACTCATGGCCCCAGGCATATTGTATAAGATATGTGCATCCATTACAGTATTGGTTCAAGCAGCTTTGAATCCCTTTTGAAGCCATAAAGATACCTGGTAGAGAGTTGATGTAGGAGCAGACTTGTTCCACACTCCACTGTGTTGGATTTTCACTACAGTCTTTTCCTGCGATCTGTCTGTAAGAGATGTTTCTCTCCTCCTCTCCCTCTCTCTCTCTGTCACCCTCTCTCTTCTCTCCCTCTCTTCATGCCGACGCAGCCTGGTGATCATGGGGACAGGGGGCTCCTCTTCCCCCTCTCCCCTCAACCTTCTCTGGGCCTCATCAGAGCCGTAGGGCCACTTCATCTGCAGTGGAAGTAACAACATGATCACGATCAGACATTTCCCCATGTAATGCTTTAGAGGGACAACAGTTTGGGTGTCATAGGTAGATCAGATAATTGCAAATTTAAAATCTAACTGACCTAGCCTCGTTCCAGATTTGTTTGTGCTGTCTTGCCAGCTGTCTTGCCAGCTGTCTTGCCATGATTGGCATTATCAATGATCATAGGAGTTGGCTAAATGTACAGACAGGCTATGACCTCTGACCTGTCTAAGGAGGAAGTGTTCTCTGGAGCCCCCGTTGATCCTCCCCGGGAGTCGTCCTCTCCTGCCCATCGGGCCTGTGGCCCCAACGACTTGCCTTGTCCACCTTCAACTCGCTCAGACGCTTAGTACAGATCACATTTAACCTGACAGAGTGGAGGGAGAGAGAGAGAGTCAGTTGGAGGAACAGAAAGATGGAGAGAGAGAGGGAGAGTTGAGGTCTGTGTGTATGGTTTCTGGAGTTTAGCCATCCAGGGGAGATATTCCACTGAACATAAAACATTCCAAGAATTGTAGTTTGGGTCTCTTGAATTCCCCTTGATCCTGGATGGGAAAAAGTACATATGGCTATTGGCTACAAGTCCACATATGGATTCCAGGGGCTTCGTCTGGGTTGGAGAATAGTGTTTGGGTAAATTTGGGTAACTTTCCCGGTATCTTTTCATTTTTTCAGAAAAAACGATTGGAAGATTCCTGGAATCAGGAGGGAATAACCAGGAACTGCAGGAATCTTCCAACTGGAATATGTGAAAGTTACCGGTATTCTGCAGCCCTATGAGGAAAACTGGACTGACCTGACACAGGTCATGGAGCAGAATCGTTTGGATCCGAGGAAGGTGTGAACGTAGCCTCTCTTCCCACAGAACTCACACTGCAGCACGCCTATCAGGCTCTCAGCAGCAGGCTCTACAGCACAGCAGGAGAGGGCACACTGTTAGAAGGACGGACAGACACATGGACGGATGGACACACTCTCATGCTCGCAGGTATTCACACACCACACACACCGTCCAGGGTGAGGATATCATCCATGTCTGAGTCACTGGAGTTGTCTGGCTGCTCAGCATCCACCAGGCTCTCTAGCTCTCCATCCCTATTGGTTCTCATCTCAGGTGCTAGACCCCCATTGGGTCTCATCTCAGGAGCCAGGTCCCCATTGGTTCTCACCTCCCAGGCTTCAGGAAGCGTGTTCTGCTGGTCTGCCCCCAAAGACGAACGGCCCACCTGAGGCAGAAAGAAACACCACTGACTCTATTTATGCTGCAGTAGTTTATGTGTCGGGGGGCTAGGGTCAGTCTGTTATATCTGGAGTATTTCTCCTCTCTTATCCGGTGTCCTGTGTGAATTTAAGTATGCTCTCTCTAATTCTCTCTCTCTTTTTCTTTCTTTCTTTCTCTCTCTCAGACCTGAGCCTTAGGACCATTCCTCAGGACTACCTGGAGCTGCTGCTCCATTTTCAACTGTTCTGCCTGCGGCGATGGAACCCTGACCAGACATGCTACCTGTCCCAGACCTACTGTTTTCAACTCTCTAGAGACAGCAGGAGCGGTAGAGATACTCTGAATGATCGGCTATGAAAAGCCAACTGACATTTACTCCTGAGGTGCTGACCTGTTGCACCCTCGACAAACACAGTGATTATTATTACTTGACCCTGCTGGTCATCTATGAACATTTTAAAATCTTGTCCATGTTCTGTTATAATCTGCACCCGGCACAGCCAGAAGAGGACTGGCCACCCCTCACAGCCTGGTTCCTCTCTAGGTTTCTTCCTAGGTTCTGGCCTTTCTAGGGAGTTTTTCCTAACCACCGCTTTTACACCTGCATTGCTTGCTGTTTGGGGTTTTAGGCTCCAGGGGTGTCTGTGGAGGGGTCAGACTGCTGGCTGGACCTCAGGGGACAGAGGGACATCTTGGGCAGGGAGCTGACCAGGACATGGGCCTGGGGCATGGGACCGCACAGCCAGGCTCTGGACCTGAGAGAGGAGAGAAGACACACGCGTTATAGGTAAATATTACTTACATACATCCAATGTCTTTGAGCAGGTACTGGATATCATATATGTGGGTATGGTGTTCCTCAGGGCTACACATTGGGGCCTCTACTGTTCTTGATATATTGACTATCTGATCAAAAGTATGTGGACACCTGCTCGTTGAACATCTCATTCCAAAATCATTGGCATTAATATGGAGTTGGTCCCCCCTTTGCTGCTATAACAGCCTCCACTCTTCTGGGAAGGCTTTCCACTAGATGTTGGGCACTGATGTTGGGCGATTAGGCCTGGCTAGCAGTCGCCATTCCAATTCATCCCAAAGGTGTTCGATGGCGTTGAGGTCAGGGCTCTGTGCATGCCAGTAAATTTTTTTATTTTTTATTTCACCTTATTTAACCAGGTAGGCCAGTTGAGAACAAGTTCTCATTTACAACTGCGACCTGGCCAAGATAAAGCAAAGCAGTGTGACAAAAACAATAACACAGAGTTACACATGGGATAAACAAACGCACAGTCAATAACATAATAGAAAAGTCTATGTATAGTGTGCAAATGTAGTAAGATTAGGGAGGTAAGGCAATAAATAGGCCATAGAGGCTAAATAATTACAATTTAGCATTAACACTGGAGTGACAGATGTGCAGATGATGATGTGCAAGTAGAGATACTGGGGTGCAAAAGAGCAAAAAAACAATATGGGGATGAGGTAGTTGGGTGTGCTATTTACAGATTGGCTGTGGACAGGTACAGTGATCGGTAAGCTGCTCTGACAGCTGATGCTTAAAGTTAGAGAGGGAGATATAAGACTCCAGCTTCAGTGATTTTTGCAATTCGTTCCAGTCATTGGCAGCAGAGAACTGGAAGGAAAGGCGGCCAAAGTAGGTGTTGGCTTTGGGGATGACCAGTGAAATATACCTGCTGGAGTGGGTGCTACGGGTGGGTGTTGCTATGGTGACCAGTGAGCTGAGATAAGGTGGGGCTTTACCTAGCAAAGACTTATAGATGACCTGGAGCCAGTGGGTTTGGCGACGAATATGTAGCGAGGGCCAGCCAACGAGAGCATACAGGTCGCAGTGGTGGGTAGTATATGGGGCTTTGGTGACAAAATGGATGGCACTATGAAGGACTACATCCATTTTGCTGAGTAGAGTGTTGGAGGCTATTTTGTAAATGACATCGCCGAAGTCAAGGATCGGTAGGATACCAAGTCAGATATATTCACCTGTCCACAGCTAGCCATGAAATACCAAGTCAGATATATTCACCTGTCCACATCTAGCCATGAAATACCAAGTCAGATATATTCCACCTGTCCACATCTAGCCATGAAATACCAAGTCAGATATATTCCACCTGTCCACATCTAGCCATGTAATACCAAGTCAGATATATTCAACCTGTCCACATCTAGCCATGAAATACCAAGTCAGATATATTCCACCTGTCCACATCTAGCCATGTAATACCAAGTCAGATATATTCAACCTGTCCACATCTAGCCATGAAATACCAAGTCAGATATATTCCACCTGTCCACAGCTAGCCATGAAATACCAAGTCAGATATATTCCACCTGTCCACATCTAGCCATGTAATACTAAGTCAGATAAATTCCACCTGTCCACATCTAGCCATGAAATACTAAGTCAGATATATTCCACTTGTCCACATCTAGCCATGAAATACCCCCCTCCCCCATTTTCCTCCACATAACCTTGACATTTGCCATGTGTGTTTTTTTCTGGTTCAAATTAATCTGAATTCAATAGCCTATAGCCTAAAATATATGCAATAAAGTGAAATCAGATCTGAAATGTATTTGATAAAGACTCAATTTGATGTCATGATGATAACTCACTATTCATCATGTTTATAGCCTACATGTAAAAAGACCGGAAGAATCTGAAAAATATAGCCTTATTAGCCTACCAATTGAAGTTTTTTCAGCATTTGAATTGTTGAAGGAAATTTTTAAGAAAATGTATTTTAATATTACACAATCCCTCAAAATGAAGTGGCCTAGTTTGAAATATTTTATCCACATGTTTTACATGTAATTTTGTGTAAATAAAGTAGCCTAGGCCTACTTTAATTTGCTCCAAACAGTTTGCTTTAAAAAGGACCATTCGAGACACAATAGATTACAGATTTTTTTTTATTTACCCTTTATTTAACTAGTCAAGTCATTTAAGAACAAATTCTTATTTACAATGACGGCCTTGTTCAGGGGCAGAACGACAGATTTTTACCTTGTCGGCTCGGGGATTCGATTAGCAACCTTTCGGTTACGTTCTAACCACTAGGATTTCTTGTGCTGGACAGACAAATTATTCCAACCGATATAGCCACAACCATACACTGACAAAAAGCAGACTGGTGAAATTCAGACACATTTTCATGCAGCGATTGCAATGCATCAAATCCATTATGGAACTTAAAACCATCGGTGTGTATCATAGAATAGAATATACTAACATGTCCTCAAGAGGATATTGTCTTGTGTGCACATGGTCTGTGTGACCAGAGAGGCTTTGAGAATTAAGCCCTATAGCTGCCATGATATAAAACAAATCACACAACATGTATCTTCTGCAGACTCCAAAAAATGTTACCATGGCAACAACTTAGATTAGGCCAGGAATAGCGCAGAAACCCGAGAGTAGGAGACATACAGACTGTCCAATTTACAAGACATCGTCGTTTTTAATGACTTGATTATGTGTTCTTCTGCTCTGGGAGAGATTAAAGGTTCTATTTTAGATGTAGAAAATAGTAGGTGCTCCTACTTTCACAAATAAATTGCACAATTGAGAGTGCACAAGGGGCAAATGCCATAGGCTAAGGCTCCAATGTATCTTATTTGTATGCCTATGTACAAATAGTTCTGTGTCTAGTCTTTTTGTGGGAGCGGTTGAGAATTAATGCAAGCAAAATCATGCAACAAACAAATAATGTCAAGTTTTACTGGTAGTATCTATTTCAATACTAGGTATTTGGATGTCCACTAGGTGGCACAAGACTCGGGAAAAGAGGCCACAGGTTTTTCCAGACTTCATAAATCATGCTGATGTTGAACACAGAACTGCTGGTATCTGTCATTCATGCATCATCATAGATTCTGTATGACTGTAACGTGGTCTAGTTTTGTATGGCAAAAATAATACCAATCTCTATTTCATAAATATGATTTTCATATCAATAACTAAATTTTCAACTTCCACATATTTTATAGAATTGAAATTATATGTAGAAATTGCAATATACAATGTAATTCCCAAGGACCCCACAAACGAGACCAGGATGGTTCATACAGGCTGGTCTGATTCTGGACCAAATCAAATGTAGACTACCCCCCTCGCATTTCACTTGGTACAATCGGAATGCTGGCGAACACATTCGTTTTAAAGTATAACCCAGGGTCGTTACAGTATTGCGTTGAACAGAAAATGTACTCATTGTCTATCATTATAATATATGAGATTAACATGATTTGTATTATATATATGTTTTATATACAAAATATCATCTGCGATCCGTGTATCTTCTTGTTTAGTTTGTTGATTGAAGTAATTTGTTGCCCCTCTTACATTCCGCTAATGGATTCGTCCGTTGCGAGGCCTTTCCAGTAGTAGGGAGTGTTGTTCGGCGGATCCCGGCAGGTTTTACGTTACTTTATGTCTGGATTGTGTAAAATTAAAAAAGCGCCAATTGTTTGTTTCCATAGCTAGTCAGCTAGCTAATTGTTTTATCTATCGACATAGGTACAGAAAATAGGGGTTTTGGGCGTGGTACACAGCTAAATTAGCCGCAGTAGGAAGGTATCTTCGGCGAGCGGAGAGTTATAATGCCGACGTTGCGGGACAGCAGCATTTCTCACCCCGGCGAAAACCCTTATCAAGTCCGGGTAAAAGCTTACTACAAAGGGTAAGTACACAGTTAGTGTTTGCAATTTGTTTTGGGATTAAACAAATCGTTATTTGACTCGTTAGTAACTTGGGCTAGGCTTTATTAGCCAGATAGTTAGCCAGAGAGAAACTTGACAGGCATGTAGCTAGCTGCTAGTTTAGCATACAAGTTCTTTATCTCAAATCTATTTTAAGCAAGTGAAACTTCTCCCATTGTTTCATGGTTTAATGGCTACAGGTTCTGAGACATGAGTAAACTAACGTTACATTGAATTTAGAGGCTAGCTAACTGGTGTTGGCGATGAAGCAAGCAAACGTTAGCTGGATGTTTTGATTCTTGTCAGGGTCCTCATAGCCAGCTATTGAAGCTGGTGTGTTGTCATAACTGGACTGAACCATTTTACAGCATCTTATGAAGTTTTACATTATTTTGAAGCATTGAAGTAATCCCAGCCATTGGTACCTGAATTTGCAATAGATTAGAGAGCCTATTTTGAGATGTCACTGTATGTGTATATTATTGCTAGTGAATGGTGATGAGTAATTGTATTCAAAGATGGAAATCACTTGTCAAACACAGATGTTGCCTAACACTCCTTGTGTGATGCCGAGTCTGTGATTGTGGTTTTTCCCAGAGGGAGACTGGCCAAACATGTATTACCAGTAACTTCTGCCAGAACTGTTGTATTTCCCTCCAAGTCTACATAGCCGCCCAGCCAGCACTATTGTCCCTAGGTAATTTAACAAGTTGTTTCTGGAAACAAAACATCCATACTATTTCTGAGATGACCGCCTAGGAATGTCAAGTATTTGGGGAATCTGGTATGAAGCATTTAATTGGTTTGTCAAGTGCAGGGACATGTCACTCATTATTAAGGCAACCAGGCTATATATAAGCATTGGCTGTTCTATACATTTGTATATTTTAGAAGAGAGAACCTTGTCTCTGTTAGCCTGGATCCAAGCAGAATAGTAATGTTTCACTTCATGTTGAAACAGAACAATTAAGTTTGGATCCAGGCTAGGCCTACATCCCTGTTGGCTCTCATCCGAATCGCATTTCTGATTCTAACCATCAGTCCTATATATAGTTTTTGCTGTACTTCCTTGTATCAGTCATATACTGTTTCTATGGCTCTGCTCTTTATATATGCTTTCATACTGTCCTATAATAATGGCCAGTTTGACATAAAAACACAGGGCTACTTGGCCTCCAAACCAGAAGCAGGATTCCTGAAGAAAGCAGGTTGAATGTTTGACAGAAAACTAGGGTCAGCGAGAGAGAGATTATTTTCCTCTCTTGGTAAGTGCCTGTCTTTTGTAGCAGCTCTGTCTGCATCAGTGCACAACACAAAGGCCTGAGTTGTGTCCAAAATGGCACCCATTCCCTATATGGTGCACTACTTTTGACTAGGGCTCTGGTCAAAAGTAGTACACTATATATGGAATAGGGTGCCATAGGGACTCAGCCCCGGCTTTGTAAAGAGGAAGGCAAGCGTCTGACTGTTGTCATTCTTATATTCAATGAAAGCTCTCCAAGCACATCACATCAGGCACAAACCTGTCAATCCTCTCTCTTCCTTCCCACCATCTTAGTTATCATAATAGCCTGATAACCAATGGCTTTAAGTGCTCACAACAACCACTGTAACCTCTATGCCAGGGCTATTCAACTGCAACCACTGTAACCTCTATGCCAGGGCTATTCAACAGCAACCACTGTAACCTCTATGCCAGGGCTATTCAACAGCAACCACTGTAACCTCTATGCCAGGGCTATTCAACAACAACCACTGTAACCTCTATGCCAGGGCTATTCAACAGCAACCACTGTAACCTCTACCACTGTAACCTCTATTCAACTATATTCTTAAAGTGGCCAGATTTGAATAAGGAATAATAACATTTACCTCTGTGATTTGCAGTCTGCACAAAAGACTTTCAAAAACCTCCATAGCTAGAACTTCGATTCTCCTTGCTGTTGATGTGTTCGACGGGTTTATTTTTAATTGATGAGATCATCTGATTTCTCACCTTGTTGTCCATGGTTACCTCCTCACTACAGCCATGCATGCACTCTTTTTTACATTCTCAGTGCCTGTAAAAGGCCTCTCTCTTTTTTTCCCTTCCCCAAGTGTCCAAGCCGCACGGAGAGAGGCTGGCATGGCTTCTCCCATGTGGAGCCAGATCGCACTATATTGACCCGGCTCTGCTCGTACGAGGCTGTTTTTTAATTTATTTTGGCCTACATCTGAACCAACTGGAGAGTTGGGTGTCGAATTGTGAACAGCAGGCACATAGGCTTCCCTCCTGCACTTTCTACAACAGGTACTTCTCAGTCCACTCACTTTTGAATCAGCGATTTATCATCATCCACTTTTATTTTCTTTCGAGTTGAGGGGACATTTTGTCAGCTTACATTCTCTGTGCTAAATGTTGGTAAAATTAGCTATGGCTGAGCTTGGCTGAGTCGGCAGACTGGTACAATGGCGCTGCCAGATGTTTGCACCTCCGATTGGCTGATGTTAGCACCTCCGATTGGCTGATGTTAGCACCTCCGATTGGCTGATGTTAGCACCTCCGATTGGCTGATGTTAGCACCTCCGATTGGCTGATGTTAGCACCTCCGATTGGCTGATGTTAGCAGCACTGATAGGCTGTAACTGGTACATTAGGTGATATTGATTCACAGTGTTAATGGACAGAACTACAGTAACAAACAAAAAATATCTTCTATTGGCTAAAAAGAATATAC